>JAEIIH010034160.1:0-13272 GCA_018904745.1 Drosophila orosa | reverse complement strand
TCTTTCTGTGGTCATTTTATTTTCCTATGCCTTCTGTAAATTTATAAAAATTATCGCTTAAAGGCGAACTACACATACTTTAAATTGCCTCACTGAAGCGATGGAAATAGTGACTGGCAAATGCATTGGGTAAATTTAAAAATAAAAAATATAAGTTTAAAAACGTATTGTGCCTTCGATACATTTGACTTTAATGTTTTGTAAATACAGCAAATGCAATAAAAAAGCTTTCGGTGGTCATTTTATCACCCGATTCCTACTGTAAATTTATAAAATTAAAGGAGGAAACGCTTAAAGGCGAACTACTTTAAATTTCGCTACCGAAGCGATGGAAAAAGTGACTGGCAATTGCATTGGGTAAATTTAATTAACGTCGCATTGAATTTTAATCAAGTTCATTCAGCGAATGCGACACAACACGTGACATTATTTGCATGCGAAATTAACCTGTGACGGGGCAACGGCTGTCGCTACTTTTTCACGCTTTTTATCCGATGGATTCGATGGCAGAACTGGGAGGTGTTTTTAATCAAGCCTTCCGACCATTATTTTTCTTTCTGGTGAGTCAGTGCGGCTCGGTTGGCCTGTTAATAGATTGGAAATGTGATATTGAGGGCGACCGAAACCCACTATTTTCGATGCGAAACTGCGGCCAATCGTGGACAAACCTTTGTAAAGGCCAATCAATGTCAAATTGTAGTTTCAAAACCAAAAATACACCCAGAGATGGGGTCAGGGTGTGTAATCATGTCGTTTATTACGGGTGTTCAATTTTCTGTTTTCGAACATTAATTGAAATATGATTTCGTTGATTTGGCGAGCAAGCAAAACCAGACGGAAAGAGCGATTTGCGGGGGTGCCGATGGTGGTGATGCCAAAGCAAATTTGATCCCTGACTGGCAATGTATGCAAAATGCAAAATGCTAAATGCTAAATGAATTCATGACACGTCCTTGCCTCAGATACCTCCCCCTTGAAAACTGTCCGGAAACTGTCACTTGAAATACAGTTGCTGTGGCAGAAAGTCAAAAAGTTTCTCCGGCTGCTCTCGTCGACCAATATGCAAAATATCAGAGATATGCAAAATGCTCAAGCCCCTCTAACTCAGTGTCAAACATTTTTCGAAAACACTTGAAAACAAATTCAAAATAAAATGAACATGTGCATTTTGCGGTGACTGCAGAATGTGGCAGAATGTATACACTGAAGGGAAAAATCGAACGAAGGAAAAAATGTATGGGAGATAACTTTATAATTATTTTTAAGGACTTTAAACTAAATCTTTAGGCTTATAGTTAGCCTATTTTGTATAAAATATAACTGATAGATATTTAAAATATTCTCTTCTTTTTCTTTTTTGATTTTTCAAAATGGAAAACAATTTATTTGTCTCACTGCTGCATGCGTGTAAAGTTTTTGGAGCTGTGTGTTTGGCTGTGTGGCAAAATTCAATTAACTTGTCCGGCTTGATTGAAGTTGCAGCTTAGTATCTGACAGATTGTAAAAGTTTGCTGTGTGCCAAACATTTTTCTCCCTCCTGTGTGAGGTGGCATAATTTTAAACAGATTTTAGATTTGTATCATTCAACTGTCCGGGGATCTCTCCCCCATTAAGAGCAGTCTGCTCTCATTCTGAACCCTGCAAGAGCTGCACTTCTTCGCTTTACGGTCCAGTTAACCGCTTGACATATGACCGTCATCATTTAGCGCATATATCTCTCCTGGAAGTCCCTCTGCTCTGCTCTTAAAAACCATTTCAAATCACGCACTTTTCCCCCTTTTCCATCATCTCTCTGGCCGGCTTTTAAGCCCTTTCACAGTCCAGCACCCCCCTCCTCAAGTGGCCTCCGTTGGCAGCCCATTGAGGGGGCGTGTCAATAGCCCAATGCTGCATTTAAATTGTCCATTCCATTCCATTCCATTTGAGCGTTTACGAGATGCGGACGATGTGCAGCAATTTCTGAAGCTTTGCGGTGGCCGCACAGTGGGTTAAAAAGTTACAAATGTCTGAAAAAAATAAGAGAAAATTAGATGGATGATGGGAGTTTATTTTGAAAGGTAATAGGTATCTGAAGAGATATATTAAATATTACTAAATAGTATGGAATATATGAATATGAATAATTTAAGGTTTAATAATTAAATTTAATTGTTTATTTTAAAATAAATAATTAGTACTAAAACAACAGGTATTGTCAGAAGCCAATCATGTGACAGAAATCTTAAGAATATTCTCTACTAAATTCCAAAGGAATTCCTTTTGATATAATCTTTAAAAAAAATATCTAAAAAGTTTTCAAACCTCTAACTTTCAACTCCAACCACTGTGCTCCAGTTGTCCTTCCACCCGCCAACATTGCAGCCCATCTCCCCTGCTTTTGGCCACAAGCAAATGCACTTTCCTGGCCACGACTAATTTTATGGCCCCCATTCTCGACAGAAACTTTGTGTGCGTCTCCGGGCTGCTCATTTCTTTTTTTTAATGGGCCCCCAGCCTGAGTTCTGGTCTGGCGGAGTGATTCCTCTTAACTCTTAACTCATAATTGCCAGCTTGGCCAGCGCCGTCTCTGCCATTATGACAATTGGCAATGCACCAAAAACTGCAAGAGAAAAAGGGAGAAGGATGCCTGGCCATGAAAGCCAGAAGAAGAACAATTAAATGACAAGCCAATTTAATGAGCAGACGGCGGGGGGAGGTGGGTTGTGGGGGGCTGATGTCTTGTCTCAGTTCGCGGCTTAATGGCCAAATTATTGTCACTTTGAAGTTGGCGCCATTAAAGGGCAGAGCCCCAAGCCCTAAACTATAATTTAGTGATTTTTAAGGGCTATAAAAAAGTATTTTCCAGTATGGAAAATCTAGAAAAATTATATTTTAAAGAGTGAAAGAGTTTAGCTATAGATACACCCCTAGAGTTTCACGTAATAATATTTTTAAGCAAAGAAAAAACTTCTGAAAAGCATGACATGCTGGGTATTTAATGGTCTGAATATACTTTTAACAATTTCTTCTTCTTTTTAATGCGATTATTCAGCTGGCGATGCGTTGCTAATTCCTCAACGAATCCCAAACAAAGGCCACTCACGCGTGTTTCCCCAAAAAACCGCTGCAAAAGCTCACCGAAAAACCATACTGCGCTTAAATTGTGACTTTAAAATGCCACCAGATATGGGAAACAAAAATAAATATATAGTTGAATAGGTTTTGGTGATTTTATTTACACAACACTTTGGCATTAATCGATTCATGTGTGTGTTCCCCTCCGGCATTGACTTTTCACATCATTTCGCCTTGTGGAAATTGTTTAAAATTATTCGAATTATTTGCTGGCTATTTTTTGGCGGTTGGCCAGCCAATCAATGATAGTTAATTGCATTCTGCGCCGCGCTAAAATTGCAATTAGTTGTTTAATTAAGTTCGCAGCACATATATGTATGCAGGAGATAATCAGTCTACACATCCAGTGGGATATGAAATAAGCCGGCATTTGGTTAATTCATTGCCTAAACGGATCAGCATTATCCAATCATCCGCTCCGTCTAGCGGCAATTTATTCAAATGATAACAACCAGCCAGCAGCAGTAGCAGCAGACACCCAGAAAAAATGCACACAAGATTTCCCCAAAAAGGGGAAGCCCCACCAAAAAATCTCAGCTATAGAGCTGCTGGGTAAATGTTGTTAACATGGTAACCTGCACACACAGGCTACAGGATACGGCAGAGAGGGGACACAGGAACGTGGAGCGTTTTTAATTTGCGTATTTTAGTCACGTTCAGGTAAATCTCAATTGAATCGAATGTGACACCGGATGTGAAAATTGTGCACATTTTCCAAGCATTTTGCGAGGGAAATCCAAAACTGGGCAACTGGGAGGGAAACGCTGCTGCTATTTTCCTCTGGATGGATGGATGGAAGGCAAAGCACGAGACACAAACAAAGATCGCATCAGTAAGCATGCTGCGAAATGTTCCATGCCGAAACGGGGGGAAAACACGTCCTCAAATCTATCTTATGGCCAAGCCATGGACAGCCGTCGATGAATGACGGGCATGACTCTAGCTCTGGCCTTTGCTTTCCCCCAAAAAACACTCGAAAAAATACATAAGTAATACTGATTTTTATTCGTGTGATGATGTGAAGGTGATATTGATATTCAGTGTTATGTTTCAGGTGATGGGTGCTTCTCTGTTGTTTCTCCAGCACTGATAAGGATGTACATGGCTTGAAAAGACGTTCTTCTCCGCTCGCTTCTCCTTTTGAGACTCAAATCATCGAGGCTGAGCTTCACCCAATGTGGGCAGCCGGCCTCTGGCTTTTCCACGGCCAAAGCCAGCCAGGCATTTATATAGCTTGACCTCCATAGAAGGTTGGTTGTCTTTCTCAGGGCCAGGATCACCATCGGAGTCTGACACTGGAGAGGGATATGGAGGGATATGTTTGCCAGGCTCCTTGGTGATGTTTAAATCAGAGCATAAGTAATCGCAAATCGAATATGCCCAACGTTTTACACAGGACTGGGTACAGTACTGTGAGCGATCGATATACTCGTGGTACTGCCATAAGAAATCGTAAAAGAATTAAGTTTAATTTTATATTTTTCGCTCTCTCTTTACTCACCTCGCAAGCTATGTCAGTGGCAAATTCATACTGATCTTGTTTAAGGTACGAATCGATTGTTATTTCTGTGATATCATCCACAGGCAGTCCGGCAATCTGGCAAGTCTGCTTCTTTAAAAAGAAGAGCAGGTACTCAATAGATAACACCGAAATTCGATTTTCCCACTGGTCGCTTTTTAATTGTAGGTCATCTAGCGCCGCCTCAACCAATAAACAATTTTCACCTTTGGTAAAGACGAAGAGAGGTTGAGAAGACCGTTGCATACTATTCGTTAAATATTTGCCAATTTCTCGGCATAGTTTTCTGATATTTCCTTCACCCAGAGCATGCGGGGGCAACGGCAGTTGGTGCGTTGTGGACGAGTGGTGCAGTGCGTCATTGGCCTGACCGAGCTCAAGGCTTCCCGGGTTAATTAAAGTGCTATACTCGGACACGATGCCCTGCTTCAGGGAGAACTGGCAGGCAGAGAACTCTGCCGGAACATACAAATCACCTCTCACCGACTTAGAAAAAAAATTAAATGAAATTAAAATCATATTTAAGTTTTCAAGATCTGAAAGTACAATAAGAAATAATTCAAGTTAATGATTCTGTATAAAAAATGGAAAAATATCTATCTTACCATTATTATTCACGGCCTCCATTACGATATCCTCGACGTCTCGCTTCTTTTGTTCCTGGCGTTCCTCAGCCTCGCGGCGAGCACGATCCATTACGACCATCGGATGGTTGAACTGAGCTCGAATCATCTCATTTATGCTTTTTGCGAGCAGGTGGTACGGAGTGCGCTGCTCCTGGTTCATAACCTGCAAGGACACTCTGAAATTCCGCCCATTCTGCATTTTATTGTCAGCTTACCGCCCAGATGCCATTGCAACGATCCACTGCCTGTGGCAAGGACATGCCCCTGGCGTTCTTCTGGCGCCACTCACGGACGAACTCCAGGAATCCTTTTGTACGGTAGGAGGGCATTTTCAAAGGTTGATATAAGGTATGTTATCAAGAGATAAAAAAAGGGTTTGAAACGATCACAAACACAAACGCTCTAAGGATTTAAAAGAAAAAATCACAATAATTGCAAAGAAAGCACAAAATCACTTGGAACTGTTTTTCAGGAGCGCACAATTTACGTATTATAAAGAGTTAAAAAATAAGGTTTGAAAGGATTTAAATAAAATCACAAACACAAGCGTTTAAAGGATTTTAAAAAATATCACAATAATTGTAAAGGATCTTTTTAGAACTATTTTTCAGGAGCGCACAATTTACGTATTAACACAGAGAAGGAACACATTCGACTGCGAAATCAATTCGTAGGAAGGCCCACAGCTTGACAATTGTGCAACAGAAATTTGTCATGGCCTACTAGATAGAAATTAAAGAAATGTATCATGGCCTACTAGGTAGAACTTCAAGAAATCTTTGTAAATAAAATAAAGCCAAATGCTAGCCACTTTTATAGCTAGAAAATTGTTATAATATACATTTTGGTTTTCAAATTTAAATATTCCCTTAAAAATTAAAATTGTCTCTCAGTGCAAAGAGAAATCATGGATATCGTTGTAAACAAAGCGTTTACAGGACACTGCAGACAGCATTTCCCCGTCTCCTTTCGCTCTAGATTTTGCCATTTTCAAATTCCCATTGACGTGCTCCATGGGTACTTTGTGTCCATGTCCATGTCCATGTCCACCTGGCTGTCCCTAATATGCCGCACCTGATTTTTATGACGAGGCGAGTGAGAATGTGGCTGCCAGGTTGGAGCTTGGCGGGTGACGTTGAAAAAGGTGTTAAAATGGGGGAATACATATCTCGGCACGCACTTTGCGAGGCTGTTGTTGACCCAGGACAGGTGGCAGGAGCAAGGATGCCCCACACACACTCACATCCTGTTGCTACTTGCTTTTTGCTTTGATGTCGGAGTGTTGGCAAATATTGACTCGGCACATTAACGGCAATTTGACCCGGGGCAGACATGCAGATCCAGCTCCAGCTTTTGTTGCTAACCGTATTTGCTGTATCCTGAAATCGAGTTAGCAACTCGGCCCGGCTCCTGTATATAATTACATTGTTATTTATTGAATTTTCACCCGAAAACATGAGCATCAGCAGCAGCAGCAGCATCCGAACATAAACAACCACGTCAACTTTTGGCCGTCCGCAAAAATTGTTTAGCGACAAATTGTCACAGGCGCTGACAAGAGTTCGCATCCAGTTCGAAACTCACGCTTTGGGCAGAGAGAAGGACCGGCGGGCTGACTGACTCACTGAATGACTGACAGCCCAGACATGATGCGCTGCCGCAAAATATTCCACAAAGTCAACAGCGGCAACACAAAATGAGGTCAACCATGAAAATTGCACCAGCGGCAGCAATTTCTCATTTTGAGTTTAGCAGGAAGACCAACAAAAACCGAAGTACGAGAGTGAAGCTCTGAAACAACCGAAAAAAAATAAAAGAAAAAATTTCGCGATGCAGTTCACCATGTGCGGATGTGCACCATTTTTTGAGAAGGGGAATAATTTATTTATTTTTAGGAAAATTTAAAAAGAAAAAAGTTAGGGTTCAGGAGCTTAACAAAATATTTTAACTAATTAATCCTTGAGAGATTTTGTATTTTCTTTTAATTCCTGAATAGAATAATAATTCAGGGTTGTCACAGAAATTTCTATGAACTTAAATGAATGAGCAAGACATTCAAAACTATTTAATTCTAAATGATTTATACTTTTTTTCGTTTTCTGTAAGGTATAATTATTTGTAAAATATTTGTACACACATTTTATGAAATAATTTGTAGGCCAGACCTATTTTTTGCCCCCTTGCTTGCATATAATTATTTTGTAAATTATCTGATAATTGTTAACCCCCAAAAACCCCCCTTAAATCCGCCCCTGCCTTCCACTGAGTGGCAATGTTGCTGCCGTTCTTGTTGCCGTTGCTTGTTCCTGCGGTCGATCAGTTGCTGTTGCCGCATGTTTTTGGTGTAGTTGCCGCTCTGTTGCTGCTGATGCTGATGTTGCTGCTGCTGGTGTCATGTCGTTCATCAGCGTAACAATTTTTATTGCCGTTCGGACCGCAACTTTGTTGTCGATAAAATTTTAATTCGCTTTGGCTTATATTTTTTGCTTGTTTCTTTTATGTGATTTCAATTTTGGCTTTAGCGAGAGAGTAAAAGTTTTGGCGAAAATATGGGGCAGTGTTTGTTGATGAACCTTTAAACAATAAACTAATGGGAAGGCCAAATAAATATAAAGTTTTAAATTTGAGATAAAATTTCAAGGCTGCAGGGCATTGATGGAAATAAAATAATAATAAAATACATAGTTTTCCCTTTTAAACCCTTAATTGAAACCTTGTCAAAAAAAAAAACACATAAAATGTATATGTTTTAAGGGCATTCTTCATTCGATTCTGACTCATTTTTGCATGCATCCTTCGACGTCCCTGCGCCAAATTGATTTATAGCGTTCAAACACGTTTCCCCCAAAAAAAAAACATAACGAAAAAAAGGGAAGAGATCCCAGCCGCAAGGGGAACAACCGAGGAAGACGACACCACAGCAATCACGTCCCCAATTATAAACACAACTAATTGCCCCGGCAAATGTTGCATGAAAGCGTTGCAAATTCTTAATAACATGGCATACAAATTTTGTGCTAAATTGTCAACATTAGCAACGGGCAGGCAGCACCCAGAGAAGATGCAACAAGGGGCATCACCAACAACACTTGACACAGCAACAACTTTTGACACCGGAGCAACAATGTGTGGCACCAAGGAGACGCCGATTCTAGGGACCACATTTATCATGGCTACCGTTTTTAGCTGTGCACGCTTTTGACCTGCCCAGAAGCAGGAGCAGGGGCAGGGGCAACTCACAACAGCGGCAGCAATAGCAACGCGCGTGCCACAAACAGCAGCAACACAAAAAGCACAGCAGCAACACCAGGAGCAGCAGCCACAGCAAAAGCAACACAATGGCAACACGAAACCCTCGGCGAGTTGAACTTGCTCAGTGATCTTTGATCTTATCTTGGCCAACGAGCAGCAGGTAAAAGTGTTATATTGAAGATAACTGAGTAGTGCACTGAGAACAATATAATGATGGGTTGATCCCCATTAAAAGGGGGGAAAATATAAGCCAAAGGAATTCTAGAAGGCAAGAAAAAATCATTATTAATAAAATATCTAAAAACTCAGTAACTTGTATATTTTGTTTATAATTTCTTTAATTTCTTTAATCTCCCAATTGTTTGCTCGACTTTCTCAGTGATGTTGTTTCTGCTGATTAATTGAATTTTCACATTTTTCAAGCCCTGCTGCCACGTACTCATTAATCGTTCGCCCCGGCCTTCAACTGCGTCTCCAGATGCATAATATGGTCACGCCCCAAGCATGTTTGCAAGTGCCACTTTTGGGCTGCACTTCCCTCTGCCCCAGCCTCTCCCCATTTATTGTTGGCTGTTTAATGCGTTTTTAAAGTGCACGAGCCACGCCCACGGGGCGTATGAAGCGTTTGCAGTTATTCAGTTTCAGTGTGGCAGCAATTAGCCAGCGAATGTCATAAATGAACCAGCAAGAGCACACAGTGCCACTCCGCATCCGCAGGCCGCCACTAGGGCCACTTTCTGCGGCTGTCAAAAAGCTGCGCCAACTAATGACAGTGCGATTGGAACTGGAATTGGACTGGGACTGGGACTGGGACTTGGAGTGGCAATGGGAATGGGAATGAGCTTTGGTATCGGGCAAGATGTAAATGTAAGCTGGGGCAAAATCGTGGCAATTACACATGCAAATTGCCGGGGCCCCAAACCTCAAAACTGGAGTCACACCGCGAACGCGAAGTGAACACCATAAATCAGTTGTCAGTTGCCAGCAGATCTCAGTTTGTCTAAGCACACGTCAAATTTCAGTTGTTTCAGAGGGGATTGGTAAGGGAATTGGACTTCTACTGGTCGGGGAGCTACTTCATTAGCAGAAGAATCATTAGCATCTTTTCTTTCTTTTTTTTTAGGTAATTATCAATTGTTGAAAGCCACATTTTTGGGTAGGAATTCAAACGAGGCGTCGTTAAATGTGAAAAGAGGAAAATATTAATTAGAGAATGGGTTAGGAGGTGTTTTTTTAATGATTATTGGTTTGTAGTATAGCAAATATATATTTAATTCAATGGAAATTAAATACAAATTAAATGTTTTATAGAAAACTCTCCTTATTCCTAAGCAACAAAGCTTATTTTTAGCTCAGAACTAGCTCAAAAGGAACCTCTATGTAGGCCTCTAAGTGAAGCCTTTATTTCCAGCCCAAGAACTGGTTCATCTCCCCTCCACTCCCACCTCATCCCATCTCTATGCCACCTTGGCAACACAAGTCAGCATCCGCGGAATGGAATTGCGGCTTATGCCCAGCGACATGTTGCCGGTGTGTGTCAGAGTCGCCCAGCAGCAGGAATTGCTGCTGACGTCGACGCGGCGACAAAAAACACGCTGCCAAGTGATGCGGCGCCCAGCAGCAGCAGCAGCAGCATCTGTAGAATCAGCAACACTAGCAACAATAGCAACATTAGCAACAGCAGCAGCAGCAGCAGCAACTAGAATCCAACTTCGTGCTCGTTTCCGGCTCGTGTTCGTGTTTGGCTTCGGCTGCTGCTGCTGCTGCTCGTGAGCTAAAGATGTTGCCATAGTTTTTTTTTATATTTGTTTTTTGCTGACTTAGGGAACCCCCTTCGAGTGGCGGAAAAGTCCGCTGGTTTGGACTCGTTAAAGTGCCAACATGTCCAGTTGCTTATCAGTCAAACTCGCTTTTTTCCGCTTGTCATAAATTATGAAAACTGTTGCAGTTTTATGGACGCCTTTTGTTTACACAGCAGGCGGCACACAGACGCAGTCAATCACTGAGAGAAATCAAGTACATACTTAACCAGCAACCTAAGTAAATACAACATTTTTGGCTTTCAAATATATTTGAGGGGTTTAAGATGAGCAAACCAGAGTTGTGAATGAGTTTTCTCGCCAATTTTTAGCGCTTCTATTGTTTTCTATAGAATTTTCTTCACATTTTTTTATATATTTTGGTTAAATTAAAGGGTTTTCCCCCAGTGCATTCGAATATTTAGTGTTCAAACGGAAGAATCACGCGTGGTCGCGACGATAACTCATCCAAGTCACGCCGTCTGCCGCGGTCTCCGGATCGTTCCGCTCGCCTGGCCCTTGGAGTTCATCTCGCGGCTAGTAGGAGCCACAAAACCGAAACCGCCTGCCACTTCCTGCCCATCGCTTTCCCGGATTTTCTGGCCCGCCTCCGTCTCCACCCACTCCCACCACCACGCATTGCAAATCATTTTTGAAATGCAGCGCGACGCACGCTGGCAATGAGCTCCGTTGGAAATCCAAACATTTTCCTGTCCCCTCCTCACCTCCCGGAAAAGTATTTCTATTTTCCAACTCCTACTCCTGCTCCTGCTGCTTCAGTGGTGCGTGTTGGCAGATGCCAAACATTTTTAGATGCGACTGCGAACTGCGAACTGAGGCTTGTAAATACTTTTGCCAGAGTGGAGACGCGGGATTTTCTCAGTTCTCAGTTCGCATTCGCGGTATTTACTGTGTTCTGTGTTTGCTGCGATTGGCATTTCCCCAGCAGCGGGGAGAGTGTTGCCTCAAGTCGGAAATGAGCAAGGCAAACATTTTTAATGCATTTTTAATTAATTTTTTGCCGCGTCAATGGGCTTTGGGGTGGTGTGGCAGAAGACAAAGTTGCCACTTTAGTTAACAGTAACTGGGGGGGAAGTCTGCAACTTTTAAGCACTGTGTGGGTACTTTAACAAATTTAATGATACATAAATACCTAGTATTTTAAAAAGGGATATTTTTAAGAACTATTGTTATTGCTTTCGTGGAAGTTTTCCAGATGCTAATTTGATTTGACATTTAAAGAAAAGAAGGATTAGTCGAATTTTATGTTGTGTTTAAGCAGAAATATTGCTACAAAAGAAAACTTAGTTAGGCAATATTAATTTGCTTAATAAATACAATTCAAATTCTTTCAAAAATTAACACATCACTCATTTTCCTTCTCTTATCCTAACCTGCTTAAAAGCAAACTTCCCTCTCGAATCATAATTGCAACAAGACTTTAACAAACACTCGTTATAAACGTTAAGAACGTTAAAATCAACTTGTGATCAGCCTGTTGGCCACTAACCCTAATTGAGCCATCAATTAATTAGTCGGGGCGAGGCATAAGCATTTGGAGAAATAGTGGAAATTATCAATTTCAGGCCTGAAGTGCGCATTAAAAATTATGAAGCCCCTACGCGGGTCGTAAAAAGCGGGTCTTAGCCTTATCATAAAAGATAACAAACCGCTGGCAGGTCGTAAACGCAATGGGCTGTGGAAGCTGGAAAGTGGAAGGCATTGTGTGCCGCCTTCCCACATGCGTTCCACAAACAATGTCCGTGTGAATGGAAGTAAACTGGTTGCCGCTGCCGGGAGTGTATGTGTTGCTATTGCTGTTGACGTTGTGTATGTTGCTGGTGCTGAGGAACAGTGCCGGTACCAATAATAGGAGCTTAAGAAAAATTCTAAATATAATATATTTATAAACAGAAAATATTTGTAATTTCTAAACTAAATACACAAATGTTTCAGTCCAATATCAAGAACATATGAATGCTTTCCGAGTTGAAATCAGTGAATTTTTGACGTACTTACTTATTAAATTCCAAGAAAAATTATTTAATAAATATTATATGACTTAAAGATGATGAATATTTCAGGTTTTCTGGAGGTCATAAAATGGTCAATAAGCCAGTGATTGCCAAATGACATATATATTCCGATTCACAATTAAAATCCTAATAAATAAATTATAAAAACTACAGAAAAAAAGTTTTAAAAATTGACAAAAAAGGTTGATTTTAAAAATGTTGTAATCTAATATACAGTTTTATTGGTTGTATCAAAACTAGCACAGAAATGCGCTCCAAACTAAAATTAAGGCGTTTTTGGCAGAATTATGATGGATTTACCATTCAAAAATATCTACAATTTATAATTTTATATTCCCTTTTAAATCTACCCTTAAATTTATATTTTTCATTGCTTATTTTATATTCCACTTTAAATCTCTACCCTTATACATGCCTTTCTACTTGAACCTATATTTTTTACTGCTATTATTTTGACCGCAACTGTATATGTGCGGCTCCTGCTGCTGCTGCTGCCTGGCCTATTGAATGTGCATCGAAATTTATGTGGCCTTTTTTAGTCGTTTGCGTCAAGTCAGCGGAAGCGAACGTCGTCGTCGGAGCAGCAACAGCAGCAGCAGCAACATTCGCGGCAGCAACGGCAACATCCAGCAGCAGCAGCAGCCGCAGCAGTCGTCGTGTCGCATGTTGCCATCGCGTTGTGTTTGCGCGTTTCGGTGTAAAGTCGCACAAAGAGACAGGTTGCCAGGCGGATTAATGTTGCAGCCTATTTCGTAACAGTTAAAAACAAAAAATAAATAAAATAAAGTGTGTGCTCGTGCCTAGTTTAAGCCATTGCGAAACAAGTGGGGAAAAAAGCAACATTTGTGGCTTTAAATTGCCCGCAAGAAATTAAGGAGAATTAATTGATTTATGCCTGTGACCTTTGAAAGTGAAGTGCCACCTGT
>JAEIIH010034153.1:0-14968 GCA_018904745.1 Drosophila orosa | reverse complement strand
CTACATTAAACTTTAGAAACTTTAAATCTTAAAAAATCTTAAAACCTTTACGCGCGCGGCTCTCTGCCAACACTGGGTTGAAGAGCTGGCTATGCGTAAGTGGTGCTTGGAGTAACTGACTCCGAATTACTGTTAGAACTGCGCCTGTGCTACGAGTGACAACGGATAAAAAAAATAGTGGGTTTTTGTCTAAATATTTGTTTTAAACTTTAGATTTTCTGCTCATTTCGTAATATATCCTAGCAATTCTAGCTAGCATTAATTTTATTAATACTATATTAATTATGTTGATACCCTAAGCCTGAAAATATGTGTTTATTTCATCAATAAAGTAAATTGCAAAATAAAGATAACCAGCAACCAGGTAGGCCTACGCTTTTCCAATCGCCGAGCTAGGAAGCCGCTGCCTGCCATGCCAGTACATTTTAGAGTCTGGCCAAGAGCATTAACACATAAGAAACATTAACAAATAGAAACTAATCCATATTCCCACACACAAAGAACATAAAGCTTAGAAACTTACACGAAATGGGCGACGACGAGGTTCCCGCTCTGGTGGTGGACAATGGATCCGGGATGCTGAAGGCTGGCTTTGCCGGCGACGATGCACCGCGTGCCCTGTTCCCCGTGATTGTCGGCCGGCCGCGCAAGCAGGGCGTCGGCCAGAAGGAGGTGTATGTGGGCGATGAGGCGCAGTTCAGGCGCGACATCCTCTCGCTGCGCTACCCCATCGAGCACGGCATCGTGACCGACTGGGATGACATGGAGAAGATCTGGCACCACACCTTCTACAACGAGCTGCGCGTGGCCCCCGAGGAGCACCCGGTGATGCTGACCGAAGTGCCGCTCAACCCGAAGGCCGAGCGCGAGAAGCTGACGCAGATCATGTTCGAGACCTTCAACACACCGTCCATGTACCTGGCCATCCAGGCGGTGCTCGCGCTCTACGCCACCGGCCTGACCACCGGCATTGTGCTGGACTCTGGCGACGGTGTCACCCACACGGTGCCCGTCTACGAGGGCTACGCCCTGCCCCATGCCATCCTGCGCCTGAATCTGGCCGGACGCGATCTAACCGATCACCTGGTGAAGATCATCGCCGAGTCCGGCGGCTATGCCTCCGCCACCACCACTCAGCGGGAGGTTGTGCGCCAGATCAAGGAGGATCTGTGCTACGTTGCCCTCGACTATGAGCAGGAGCTGAGCACGGCCGCCGCTGGGGCGGCCCTGGATAAGACCTTTGAGCTGCCCGATGAGCACGTGATAAGCATTGGGAGCGAGCGTTTCCGGTGTCCCGAATGCCTCTTCCAGCCCTCGTTGCTGGGCATGGATGACTGCGGCATTCACGAGATCACCTACAAGTCGATCATGAAGTGCGATGTCGACATTCGCCGGAATCTGTACGCCAACATCGTTCTATCCGGCGGCAGCACCATGTTTCCGGGCATCGATGATCGCATGCAGAAGGAGATCACCGCCCTGGCCCCCTCCGCCGTGCAAATGAAGATTATTGCGCAGCCGGAGCGCAAGTACTCGGTGTGGATCGGTGGCTCCATTCTGGCCTCGATGAGCACCTTCCGTCAGATGTGGGTCACGAAGGAGGAGTACGACGAGTCTGGCCCCTCCATCGTCCACCGCAAGAGCTCTTAAGTGAGCCCTGTGCTCTCTCTCGATCTTCCGTGGCAGCGCAGACCTTCCGGTTAACTCAATTCCTTTTACACTGCGCAAATTTGCTTATGTTCGAGATTCATTCGATTCGCCAAGCTAATTGGCTCAAAATTGTTTCATTTTTTGCATTAACATCACTTCCCTTACCACAAATAAACGCCTCTACATATTAATAAAGGTATAAAAATCGAATAATTTGTATTTAACTTTAAAATCAATTTGATTTCTTGCAATGCATTTAAAATGCAAATTAATTTTAATTATTACGTATACGTAAATTATAACAGTTTAGCAATTTCGCATATAAGAACACTTAAGGGGAATTATAAGGGAATTTTACATGCAAAAAAATCCTCTTAGAATGAACTGATTTTTGAAAACGCCAATAGGTGCTGTTAGTGTTAAATTGTAAAAAAATTACTTCTCTTATAATCGAGCGCCACCTGGTGCAAATTTCGCATATTAGAAGAGAATTTTGAAAAGGAATAATTTTTGAAAATGGCCATAGGTGGCGATTGGCAAAAGTGGGCAGCACTGTTCGTGAGCCGCCAATTCCTGCCAATTATTACCGAAACTGGATTTTTTAGGGGATAATTCAACTTTTTGTGATTATTTAGGGGAAAATGCAAATGTTCACCTGCCAACACTGGGCAACACTATTTAACAATAACAATTTAACCATTTTACACGTTTCCTTACAAAAGTTACTACTATTGGCCAAAATTAGCATAGTTCATTGTGGCTGCAAGTTGTTAAGAGGCGGCGCCATGCTGGACAACGACACCAGCAACAACAACAACAACAACAACAAGAACGGCGAAAATGCACAAAACCTGCCGCTCGGCGACCTGAAGATTTCGCTCTCTGGCCAGGACGGTGTCCGGAAATATGTGCCAGCGCTGGTAGGTGGTGTGCGTAGCGATGGTTGGAGCAACAGATTAACGTTCACTGTTCACGCAGGACGAGCACTGGGTGCGCCGGGAGAAGCCCTTTGGCAGCTACATCTGCCTGATGAGCTCGTACGGCCGGCTGAAATCCGGAGCCGCCTTGGAGGAGTGGACCTTTGCGGCGAATAACTGTCGCCAGGACATGGAGTTCCTGCTGGGCCTAAGCCAGCACGAGTGAGTAATCCAATGGGATTTATTGGTTACATTCTTGCATTGACTGCGCCTGCTCCTGCTCCAGATTCTGGTCTTACATGGTCTACGAGGAGTCGGCCATGGCAGCCGTTGTGACATTCCTGCAGCGCGCCAATCCCTACTACAGACAGTCCGAGCCCAGCGAGGCGGCGGAGAGAGCGCAGGAGCTGCAATCGGCCAATGAGCTGTACGGCCAGCTGCTCGATCTGGTCGTGCGTCTGGTGCTGCGCCTCTCCACCGCCAGGGAGTCGGACTCGGAGTGGATCAGCCCGCAGCAGCACAGCAGCCTGTTGTACAGCAACTACCTGATATCGGTGCCAATGCTCTTCGATTTGCTCATCGCCGTGGGCGATGCGGAGCCCGCGAACATGGAGCTGCTGCGCCAGATCGTTGGCAACGTGCTGCGCCTGCAGCCCGAGTACAGGAAGGACCTGAAGGAGGCCCTGCTCTTCTACGAGAGCGCCTTCCTCAGCATGCAGATCCAAGTGGAGAACGAGGGCTGCGAGGGCGCCGGCGGCGGTGCGCCCTTGGATACCGACCTGGAGACGCCCTACGACGATGTTGTGCTCTTCGCCCTGGACTGTGCCTACACGCTGCGCCTGCTGCTGCTCCTCTGCCCGGAGCTGGTGGAGGTCATCGAGCAACTGCGACTGGTTCAGAGGTGTGTGTGTGCTTCAGATACTCATACTATATTCTCGCTCATCCCGGCATCGCCTCTCCTCTAGTATTGCCAACTTCTACGACCTGACGGTGCCCATGCTGTACAAGAACATCTACGTGGTCAACCCGCTGGCCAGTTCCCTGCGCTGGCTGAACGAGACTCGCCAGCAGTTCCTCTTCGACGTGCGTCGCGTGATCAGCCTGCAGATGGCGGAGGGACGCGGCCAGCAGCTGGTGGAGCTGCTGCAGGAGTGCCTCTCCGCCCAGGCCTTTGTGGTGGACTACCAGCGGCAGTTTCCCCTGGAGCACGACATGGACCTGCTGCTGCAACGGTGCCCCAATATGTGAGCCGAAGTTAGGAGATCATTTAGGAGATCATTTTCATACAAAACGATGCAATTTCAGAAAGAACTACAAGATTGACTTTGTGATAAGCGGCTACCAGAAGGCCCTGAGCAGCTGTCCCAGCGGCATCATGGCCGACGACCTGGCCAGCAACCCGGACTCCGAGCTGGACGACGACGACGAGGAGGAGGAGGAGAATTCCTCGCCCATTTCCACACTGCCCTCGCCGAACGCCAATGGCGCAGCGCGCGACCTCGACTTGGAGGTGGCCGCCGTGCTGGACGTGCTGCCCGACTTGGGCATTGGCTTCATCCGCAGCCTGCTCTCGCGCTACGACGACAGCGAGCAGGCCATCGCCGCCATTCTGGACGACAATCTGCCGCCGGATCTGGCGCAAATGGACCGACAGAAGGAGTATATACCGCCCGATCCGCAGGACAAGCAGCAGCGCCAGACGGGCATCCGCCACTTCAATGTCCACGACGGCGATCGCTATGACGTCCTGACGCGCGACCAGCCCGAGTGCGTGATCAAGCAGGGCAAGGGCCTGCCGGGAGCGCCGCGCAACGCGGAGCAGCTGCTGGACGACAAGCGGGATCTGGCGCAGCTGAAGCAGCGCTATCAGGAGTACGCCATGGTGGAGGAGACGCCGCTGGAGAACGGCGAGTACGATGACGAGTACGACGACAGCTACGAGGCTCTGAACGAGGGTCAGGCGCCGCCGGTGAGCCTGCTGCGGGCCAAGCTCCAGGCAGCGGCCTCCAACTCCGCCTATGAGGCACAGGACCAGGAGGACGACGATGGCGAGAGCAGTGGCAGCGGCTCAGACGCGGAGCCTGCCAAGCGCAACACGGCGGACTTCTGTGAGAATCCCGAGGTGATAAGGGCTCGTTACCAGCAACGCCAGCTGGCCAAATACGGACACAGAAGTGGCGGCGGCGGCGGAGGAGGAGGAGGCGGTGGAGGTGGACCACAGACTGGCGGCAGCGCTGTGGTGGGCGCACCCAAGGGCCAGGGACAATCGCAGCAGACGCAGCGCAATCGTGGACAAAAGGAGGCCCACAAATCCTCGCGTGCCAATCACAATCGCAAGGCTGGAGCGGCCTTTAAGCGTAGCAAGGGAATGATGGGTTAACGTGAACGTAAACCCACAAATCCAGTTGAAAGCTCAACGAAATAAATGTGTTTATGCGTGGAACATGTGTACATACAAGTACTTTACAAGTCTGTGCTTCATTTCGGGAAGAGAATGTTCAGTTATGCATCTTATTTTCTAAACAAAACTTCAGTTGGGCTATGCTAATGTTTAGTTGTCGAGTACAACTCTTCACAGTTTATTTCACATTGGTATTTTTCACTTCCTTCACAAGCAAGAACTAAGTTGTATAAAAATGTGCAAGACAAAGGAGAAACTAAAACGAAGAAAAAAAATATAAACTAAGAATAAGAATAAGATTAGTTAGGTAATCGAGTTTGGATTAATCACAGGCCGCCCGAAGCTTCATCTCCAGGTACTCTTGGTTCAGGCACCGCATCTGGGCGCTGTACGACCTGCCCCCCTCCAGCGCCGCCAGCTGCTGGTATTTGTCGAACACAAAAGTCTTGAACTCCGTCATGGTCGTGTCCGGGCGGATGCCGGAGTACATGTCGTCGGCGCTCCACGGATCCACGACCACCTCGAACTGACAGTAGTGACAGCGCAGCATCTCCTTGTCCGCCGCGAAGTCCACGAGGCCGTAGGACCCGCGGCCGCACATGGAGCACACGTACTTGAAGCGGGCATCGCACACATCGATTAGCGTCAGCTCGATCAGCTGCTGGTTCGCCTGGTAGGCCCTGCCAAACGAAGAAGATTAATCTCCAGTCTAACTACTCGATGGAGCGAGGAAATCTCACCACTGGCGACAGGCCTCGCCATGTCCCGTCTCGCGGTTAAAGACAAAGGCGGCGGCATGACACATTTCGTGGAGAAGGGGCTTGATCAGCTTGCCCGGATGGTTGATATTGTTCCACAGGAGGAGGCGGGCCGAGCGCTGGCCGGACGAGTCAATCGACATTTCGCAGCGACAGGGCTGGCCCAGACTGCGCGTCCACACGATGTCCGGCTGCAGGGCGCAGTGAAAGACGGCGTGGTTGAAGATGTTGAACAGAAGCTTGGCCAGCGCCTGCTTGCAGCTCTCGAAGCCGCTCTTGCGATAGGTCAGCGCCTGCGGATGGCACAGCTTGATCGAGGTAGCGGCTGCAATTGAAAGCGGAAATTATAGAATGCATAATGCTCAGTGTGGAAGCGGAAGTCTTGGCTCACGGTAAAGCGAATCCACGAAGCTGTAGAAGAGCGGATGCTGCTCCAGGCAGGCGATGCAGCCCTTGTGCCGGCGACAGTTGTTTGCCCGCCACTTCTCGCTGGGCAGGTCTGTCAGATCGATCGGCGCCTTGATGTAGTCCGGCGTCTCGGTCTCCAGTGTGGAGGCATTGACCAGCAGCATCGTGTCGTCCAGCATCTTGGTCTTCCGCTCCTCCAGGGTCAGCGGCTGGAGATGCGATGCGTTCAACTCCATTGGCGTTCGCATGGGCGACGGCGGAACGTGTGTGGGCTCGGGATGGGCCGATGGTGCGGGCGGAGACGTAGTTAGCAGCAAACTGCGAGTAGGTGCCGCCTCCTTGTGGGGCGGCTCATCCGAATCGAGGTACAGGTGGTCCTCGGGATTGTACAGCTTGCGACGCCGTGGTATCAGGCCCAGGAACTTGTGAATCTTGGTCTTCAGATCGGCATCGTCGTCCAGAACTAAATTGGCGAATGGCTCGTGCATAATGGTGGCCACCGGGGCCTCCAGGTTCAGGTAGATCAGCGTAGCCTCCAGCTGCGAGGAGCTGTCAGTGCTGGTGCTGGCCTGGCTGCTTTCGTGGCTAGAGCGGCGGCGTCGCTTGCGAGGCGTCCGCTTCGACTCCTCGTTGCTGGGGTTCAGCTGGAACTCTTCGTCGTCGCTGTCCTGCGCCGACACGCTCGAAGAGTCCTGCGACTCGTCATCCTCCGGCTGCGAGGAGGAGTAGTCAAACTTCTTGTCCAGGCGCATTCGCACCGCACGACCGCTGCGGGTGACAATCTTGGGGCTGGACGAGGAGGCGATCATGTCTTCCACAACTAAAGTGTACAAACAGGTTAATTCTGACAATAAAATGGCAGTCGACGTGTTGGGGGACGTAGGTATCGATTAGATTTAGATTTGCTGATCCCAGTGAGCGTTTCCAAGCTCCCAACTCACTTTTCTTGGCCGGAATGCCAGCAAAAACGGCGAGGTACGCTTTAATTTAAACCTTGACGTCTCCGTGCCGGACCCCCTGATGACATCCAACTTACCTATTCATGAGTTGGGACACATTAATCTAACTTTTAACGATTTACCGCGATTATTTCATAGAAACCAAAGAAACTGCTGGCTATTAAATCAAATGTCAACCCAAGACGTCAAAATCGCAAAGGCTGTAGGGTTACAACCCCGCTGGGACATGGATTAGTTCATCTTAAGCTTAATTAACCGCAGCAACATGTGAAACCGTAGGAACCCTTCCAACTTACATTTCTTGGTTGCGCTCTCGCTGAGGGAGTCCGACGAGCGCTTTAAGGCAGACTTCGACGACTTCGATGACCTCACGGTGTCCATGTCGGCGCCACTGGAGGCTGGATTCGAGGGAGTACCAGGACCTATGGCAACCAGGAAGTCAGAATGCTGCGGCAATACATGGGAAGGTAACTTACTGTGCTCGTCCGCCGCCTCGCTTGCGGTCTCCTCGATGGTGATGGCCAAGACGCTGTCGTTGGTGGTGCTGTCCTCGCAGAAACTCGACGCGACGGATATTAAGTCATCCGGATCTATGAAACTGACCACGGACGACGCATCAGAGTCCACGACAATAATACTGCCGTCTCCCGAGTCGTCACAACTGTCGTTCGGTTCGTTTTGGGGCATTTTGCACGGATCTTCTGGCTGTGTGTGAAGTGGAACCAGTTGCAGGTCGGTGTTGGTGTGCGTCCGTCGATCGATCGTGGCTGGCAACTTACCACGGAGCAATCCATGTCGCTGAGCTGCAGATTCCCGAATAAATCGCTTAGGCTCCGGTCCCGGCCATCGTTTGTTGTCATTTTTGAATTTATATTTTAAACTTTTGGTGCTTTGAGTGCGGCATCATTCAACAGTAAACGAAGCCAGTGCTGTAAAACCACCAGCCTACATCGGTGTTGGTCAGCACTACAGGTTGGCGGGAAGAATTAAAAGCAAATGCCTGCGAAAAAGTATACGACTTTAAAAATATATATTGTGAACATATGTTTTATAGGATAGTTATTTGGACAAATCAGAGTTTAGAACAACCATAAATAGGACAGAAAATCATGACTTTCAATTATTATCTGTGTTCGTTTAGCATACTGAGTTTAAAATTGTTAAAAATTTTAAATTGTTGAACATTTGTTTACAATTACTACGATGTAACCCCTTTGAATATTTGTAATATTTAGTTATAAATTAAAAATAATATTTAAATTATGAAATGCATGAAAACATCGGTGTTGGAAAACCTTGATGTATCGCCTTTTCAAAATCATCGATAGTATCGATAGCAACATCGATGTCTTTGCATCTCCACTCTACTGACAGAAGTTTAATGTTAATCTTTTTTTTTCAACAAAGTGTGTGTGAACGACGAGCAAACCGCCAAAGGGTTGCCCAAAAAGCCCCGCCAAAGCGTTGAGTAAGTAGTCGTCTTTGGAAAACAGAATGCCGGGCGGGGAAAGCGGCGGATAGCGGCCAGCCAGCCACCCGCGCGCGGCAAAAAGGCTAGCGACAAGCCACTCACCCGCGCACACGCAGACGCACACACACAGACGCACGCACGCACGCACGCATGCATATGCATGCATGCAGGGCGCTTGCAGAAAGCGAAACACAAACACAAACAAACAATTACTGCGAACCAAAACTCATTGCCATTTCTTCTCTCGTTTCGTTTCGTTTCGTTTGGTTTCTCCCCTCCCCTCCGCACTTGCATCACCCTGCAGCCCGGTGAGCGCCCCCAACGAACGACGCCTGTGTCTCCGTTTCCTTCTCCTTCTCTGTGTTCCCACATCCCTACTCCCGACCTTCGACTCGACGCCGCCTCAAGATGTCGGACTACAGCGACCTGGACCGCCAGATCGAGCAACTGAAGCGCTGTGAGATCATCAAGGAGAACGAGGTGAAGGCCCTGTGCGCCAAGGCACGCGAAATACTGGTGGAGGAGGGCAACGTGCAGCGCGTTGACTCGCCGGTGACAGTCTGCGGCGACATCCACGGCCAGTTCTACGACCTGAAGGAGCTGTTCAAGGTGGGCGGCGATGTGCCCGAGAAGAACTACCTGTTCATGGGCGACTTTGTGGACCGCGGCTACTACAGCGTGGAGACATTCCTGCTGCTGCTGGCGCTGAAGGTGCGCTACCCGGACCGCATCACGCTGATCCGCGGCAACCACGAGTCGCGCCAGATCACGCAGGTGTACGGCTTCTACGACGAGTGCCTGCGCAAGTACGGCTCCACGGCCGTGTGGCGCTACTGCACGGAGATCTTTGACTACCTCAGCCTCTCGGCGATCATCGACGGCAAGATATTCTGCGTGCACGGCGGCCTGTCGCCGTCCATCCAGTACCTCGACCAGATCCGCAGCATCGATCGCAAGCAGGAGGTGCCGCACGACGGGCCCATGTGCGACCTGCTGTGGAGCGATCCCGAGGACCAGACCGGCTGGGGCGTGTCGCCGCGCGGCGCCGGCTATCTGTTCGGCTCCGACGTGGTCTCCCAGTTCAACCGCACCAATGAAATCGATATGATATGCCGCGCACACCAGCTGGTGATGGAGGGCTTCAAGTGGCACTTCAACGAAACCGTCCTGACCGTCTGGTCAGCGCCCAACTACTGCTATCGGTGAGTGTTGTGTGTTGTGTGTTGTGTGTTGCAGTTGCCGTTGCCTCCTGCCCGGCGCTCGCATTACCTTCCCTCTAATGTGTTGTGCTTCGCTTGCAGCTGCGGCAATGTGGCTGCCATTCTGGAACTGAACGAGTACCTGCATCGCGACTTTGTCATCTTCGAGGCGGCTCCGCAGGAGAGCCGCGGCATACCCTCGAAGAAGCCCCAGGCGGACTACTTCCTCTAAGACGAGCCCAGACCGCCCAGTCGGCCAGTCGCCCGCTGGTGGCTGCCACAAAGCATCATCTACGGAAAATGAAACTGCCTGCCTGCCTAAGCAAATGCAAATGCAAATGCAAACGCAAACGCAAACGCGACCAGAAAATCAATTACATAATGACATAAAGTAAGCTAGACTAGCGAACCGGACCCCGCACCTCATCCGTGCTCGCATCTAGAACAAGGCTCCCGATTCCGGAGGACTCCGTTCGTATACAAGTTTTTTTGTTCACTCATCACCATCATCACCCTTCACTCACACTTCCACCCCACGCATACGCATACGCATACCTTGCTCTATGTCAATGTCTCTCATGATCAGCGTGTGCTGTGACCGTCACCTATTGGTCTGCGGTCTCACGAATGCGCATTAAAATAATATACATTAATAGTTCTTAGCATCAACACACATCCCCGCCCTGCCCGGGCGAACTGGCCTGGCCAAGGCGGCCCGCAAGCGGTCCCTTCTCCACGCGAATTCCCCCTGTGCCGGGCCACATTCTATACGATTAGGCCTTAGGTTTAAGCCAGTAACTAACTAGAGGTAACCTGCGCGCCTGCTAGGAGGCACGCTGCATGGGAGGCAGGGAGACACCCTCGCCGGGGGCTAGCCTGTGTGTCGGACGTGGGTGTGTAGAAATTCGTAGGGCCTAAGAACATGTAATTTACGACCCAGATTGGGATATTATATACAAGTAACTATATATAAATATATATTAAAATAAAGAATGTAAGATGTACCACGAAGTTGAAGTTAAACCTATGTCCCCTCCCAGCAGCCCGACTAGCGGAGCTGTCCCCGCTTTTGGAAGCCCTACATCAGTCCCTTTTTTGCAGTTGCTCGGCTTTATCAGTTTCTTAACGACTAGTCATAGTTTATAAAAAGGAAAAAAAAAACGTAGGCTTATTGTAGTTTAGGGGGGCGCTTGTGGTTCTGCAACGGGTCGCGGGTCGGTTTTTGTTCGTGCTGTTTTCAGTGCTCCTCCAGCTCCAGGCCGTGCTCCTTCATCTGCTCATAGATGCAGCCCTCGTAGGCCACGGCTGCCTCGCAGCTGCAAAGGAAAACGGAATCGGAGACCGTAGAAAGACACCCGAGGAAGCACTGCCGGCGACACTACTACTTACTGATCCTCGGGAACCTCAAGGGCCTCGCACTTGTCCACCACTTCGGCGGGGGCGTCCTCCTTCTCCGCGTCGTGCTTGCTAATGGCCTTGACCATCTCGATGGCGTGCTCCTTGCT
The DNA here is from genome assembly GCA_018904745.1 of Drosophila orosa. Taxonomy (NCBI): domain Eukaryota; kingdom Metazoa; phylum Arthropoda; class Insecta; order Diptera; family Drosophilidae; genus Drosophila; species Drosophila orosa. Next base: position 3,700 of record JAEIIH010034153.1, on the reverse strand, counting down.
CAGCTTCCCGTCCTCGGTCATCTGTGAACGAAAGGATAGAACGATAGGTGGTGAGCTCGTACTCCTTGCCCAGCTGCAGTGACTGCAGTGGCACCTACCATCTGGAACTTCTTCATCACGCAGGCGCGCAGGCACTTGGCCTCGTGCCTCTCGGGCTCCTCGTGCTTCATCATCTCCTCCACATCCTCTGCAACAGATCAGAGTTCAGTGCTCAGTGATCAACTAGTCAGGCGGGTTTACCTACCATCAGTGGCTCCCGTCTCCGCTTTGCACTCGTTGGCCAGCTCCGTGGCATGGTCCCTGGTCATTTCCTCGTGCGGCTTGGCCGAGGCGGCTCCCAGGCACACGAGCCCCAGCACCAGCAGAGCAGTTAGGTTAACCAGACGCGACATTTCCAGGCGGCGTTCGAACTTCGATTTGGATGCGGAACGCTGGCAACCGCCCCGTTTTATAGGCGGAGCCCGGCCAAGTCCCGTGATTAACTCGGCAGATCCATCTACGATCTCCGATCGATCTACGTTGCATTGCGTCTCAAGCAGCTCCCGCAATTACGCGCCATTATCGGCTGGGAATGCCGCTGAACTACATGGGCAGCACATGACACTCTAACGCTCTGGACGAGATCCGCCGGAGATGCCCTCTACCGGGTATCGTGTGAACAACTGACACTTGAGCTGCGTGAGGATGGGGAGACGACGGTGGAAGATGACCCGCCGATCACCAATTACCCGCTTAATTGGTGACTGGCATGAAATCTGAATTCAGAATGGGAATGGGAAATGGAAATGAAAATGCAAAATGCTAAATCTTTCCCATATGCAATTAAATCGATCAACGGCTCCCGGTGTGAGGTATGCGGTGTCAGGTGAGTGACTAGCCACCAATTACCAGAGTGTTCCCAGACCATTTTATCCATTTGGAGGGCTGCCCTCGGATCCGACAGCCAACGAGGCAAACTGACCGTTTAGCCCGTAAAATACCCCTGATCACCGTCACCTGTCTCTGTCTGCCTTCCTGCTTGGACAAGTGCCTTGCCTTGTCACCTCCACAGCCAGTTGAGATTGGGATGCACGCAATGTGCACCTGAAACAAAATTGGGTGCCAATCAAAGGGGGAGACCGAGCTGGAGTTTCAAAGTCTGTGTCTCGATGGCATCTACAGCAAAGCGGCCACGGCCACTGCTGCAACATGTTATATCATGTATATATGTACATATATTTATTGCATTTTTTTACGTTAATTAAATTTTAATTGTTATGATCCTCTCATCGGTCCACAAAATCTGTTATAAAATCAATTTAAAACCGCGAATCAGCAAGGATCAAGGCTGCCACACTCGTTCCAATCAGAAATACGTGCGCTCCTGGCGGAATTTTGCTGAAACCTAATTTAAAAGCCCACCTGGCGGAATTTTGCTGAAGCCACCATTAAGAGCCAGCTGTCGGTATTTTCTAACAACTATAGTTCGATAACTGAGGCCTATATGGTCACATCTAACACGTAGTTGTTAATCGTGGTTCGAGTACAGGGTGGAAATATCGCGTTTATCCATAAAAGGCGATAACCTGCCGCTTTATTTGATAACTATCAGCGCTGTTATCGACATCTACTGTCATCATTAAGGGTAGTACCATCACGATCGGCGAAACAGTAATCGTCGTGGAGCAGAGGAAACAAGGGCGAGCAGTTGTACGACTATCCCAACGAGCCGCGCTACTACACCTGCAACCAGGCCTGCGACGACGGCACCTGTCTCTACGAGTGGTTCCACTACACCTGCGTGGGCATTACGCAGCCGCCGAAGAGCAAGTGGTACTGCCTCAAGGGCACCGCCACCATGCGTCGCCGGACCGACCGCTAGATATGAGACAGACTGACCCCCCTCCTCCGCGCTGGTAGCGTTTGCGGGACTCCAATGAGGACGCAACGGTGAGCAGAGAATCCAATTAATCAACTATACGTCTCATTTGCAAAAAAAAAGCTGCCTCTTAGTTAGTTTTCATTAATCGATTAATTTACAATATGGTCACGTATGGTTCGAGTACAGGTGTACCCTCAGGCGCGGACCCAAACCATACTAAATCAGTCTGGCAGCACTAAACTATCGATAACATTACGGGTTGTGGGCCATATAAGTGTGGCCAGCATCATCTAAGGCAAATATCTTAACTTTCTATGACTGAATATTTGGCATAATAACCAGAAAGCTTGGTAGGCACACTGCTGCAGTTTTTACGAAAAGTCATTCTGCAAAAATTTTCTAAATTCGCTGCCGGCTCTTTTTTCGGCACAGCAGCAACACACCAAGCATGCTGTACCCAAAGGACTACCTGGAGATGATCGAGCACCTGCCGCAGGAGATGCCCGAACTCGATCTCGCGGTGCAGGGTGAGTTCATGGACACCTAGTTCCACAGCGAGTTCTTCAAGGACGCCGACGCCGACGCCGACGAGAAGGTGGCAATTGCGACGACGATACATGAGCTGGTCGAGTGCTATCTGCGACGCCTGGACAGCAAACTCTTAATGTTCATGTGCGAGCTGGAGGCGAACAGCAACGCTTCTTTAAGCTGGACGGCAACTGCACCACAGCCACAGCCATGCTGCTTAGGCTCTGCCAACAGCCTGGTTAACAGTTCTGCGGGCCACATGGCGGCCTCTGCCACCCAGCATAGGCTCCACCGTGATGGCGCTGACCAACGCAGAAGCTCTCGCCAGCACGGTAAGCTGGAAAAGCGTGCCACTCTCAACCACTCACTCCTCGGTGGAGCGGCGGTGGTGAGGAGCCTCCAGCAGTAGCACTCCGGTTAACATTTGGAGGAGCAATCTAAATCTGAGCTACTACAACAACAACGCAGGCTGGCCACACTTTCTATGGTGAGTAATATATCGACATATCCACTGGAATAAAATAAAATCGATATATCACACTGGAATAATATATCGACATATCAAACTGGAAACATGACGCGAGATAAATTGCAATTTTAGTTCCTTAATTCAATTCAACTTAATCAAGTGCTAATGCAAACCCAATTATGTTGCAGCCAACATGGTTCCGCCATCTCATCCGAACGTCACCCGGCTGTCGGATGCGTCGGTGATGCTGCGCCAGAGCGTGGCCCAGAACCTCTGCCTCCAGATCATCTTCAAGGTTCAGTACCGCAACACCAGCGAGAACATCCCAGAGGAAGCGGGAACGGGACCAGCATGAGCTGGGCAATGCGCCGAAGAACTTCACCTCCTCGGTGACCGGTCTAGGTGCCCGGGTAGTACTACCGCTTCCGGCTGGCGACCGTCTACTCGAACGATAACAATAAGCAGGGCAATGCCTCGCTCAAGTTCCTGCTGCTGCCGGCGGGCAATGCCAAGTCGAATCTACCGGGCAAACGTTAGTGTGGCCTACAGGAGCGTCTAGAATACATACTAATTCGTGTCTTTTTTGCAGAATTCCATGAATTCCCAGTGGAGCGGCCTGCAGCAACCCGGTAAAGTGGACTACTGCAGCCAGGAGGAGCGCCCTATAGCAGCCAGGAGCAGCACCCTACTGTAGCCAGGAGAAGCGCGCTACAGCAGCCAGGAGAAACGGCCTAAACCAGCCCAGCGGAGCGGCCTACAGCAGCCCGGAGGAGCGGCCTAATCCAGCCCGGAGCAGCGGCCTAAACCAGCCCGGAGCAGCGGCCTAAACCAGCCCAGCGGAG
>JAEIIH010034143.1:0-10307 GCA_018904745.1 Drosophila orosa | reverse complement strand
TTTTTTTTGTTTATGTTTTGTTATTAGAGATGTGAGTTTGAGTGTTAGTATTTTTTTTTTTGAGACGTCCGATAAATTTTCGGTATTTGATTGTGCGGACTGCGGGCATTGGGTCGAANNNNCCCTGGAGCATCCTGAGCTAGCCCGGCGTTGCCCAGGAGAAGGATGCAGTTCCGTTACAATGGTTCAAACCAATTTTGGTGGAAAACCGGCACATAAAATGGATTAATTGAAAAGCACTTTGACTAATTATAAATAATATAATGTTTAACTCGATACAGAAGAACTAGTTATGGCAGGAGGGGAAAACTATTATCAAAAATGTGGAAATAAAAGAAACTACATCATTAAACAAGACAGTTACTTGTATTTAATTAAACAAAATGCATTTTTATTTAAAATGTAAGAGTAAAAATCGAACAATGTACAATGCCTATCGACCTATCGATACAAGATTAATTTCCTGCCGAAGTTGCATACTTTTGGGCAGGTTTGTTTTTTCCGTTCACTAAAATTATTTTAGGTTTGTATCATAAATTCGTTTGCAATCGATAGGTGGCAGCGCCACCGCGATCTTCGCAACCATCTGTTGCTGTTCTCGCTATCAACCGCATACACAACTCGATACTGACGTAACATCGGCAAGGTAAATTCCAGTCAGTAACTCCCGTAAAACCGCCCATAAAATGATCCGGTTGAATGCGCTGCTAAGGAACTCTCTGTCCTCCAACGTGCTGCGCAGCCAGGTGCGGCTCCTTCACGTGGGCGAGGCGAACGTTCTGCCCAGCGAGGTGGACAAACAGTCAGCCGAGTACAAGGTATAAGAGAAGCACTTAAACCTCAATGATTGCTGAAGTACACCTTCTTTCAGGAAAATGCCACAGAGATGGGAAAGTTGGTCGAGCAGCTGCGCAGCAACACCAGCCAGGTGCTGACAGGCGGCGGGCAGAAGGCGATCGAGCGACACACCTCGCGGGGGAAACTGCTGGCCAGGGATCGCATCAATCTGCTGCTGGACAGGGGATCATCTTTCCTTGAGCTGAGTGCTCTAGCAGGGCACGAATTGTACGGCGAGGAGGTGGTCAATTCTGGCGGTATTGTAACCGGAGTAGGACGAGTTTGTGGGTATGTTTCATAGTTTATATTCTATATTATATATATATTATCAAATGTATCTTTACGCAAAGTATCCGTGGTTGAAACATTTATCATAAATGTAAAGAATACTCAGAGTTTTGCATTCTGATGCAACTAGATTAATGTTTTGATTATTATTGTAGAACGGACTGCGTGGTAGTCGCCAACGATGCCACAGTTAAGGGAGGAAGCTACTATCCCATCACGGTGAAGAAGCATCTTCGTGCCCAGGAGATCGCTCTCGAAAATCGCTTGCCCTGCATTTACCTCGTGGACTCGGGTGGTGCCAATCTTCCTCGCCAGGCAGAAGTTTTTCCGGACAAACTGCACTTTGGGCGCATATTCTATAACCAGGCAACCATGTCGGCCCAGGGAATCCCTCAGATCGCCGTGGTCATGGGCAGCTGCACGGCCGGAGGAGCCTACGTACCAGCCATGGCCGATGAGAGCGTCATAGTTAAGAAGCAGGGAACCATTTTCTTAGCTGGACCGCCACTGGTAAAGGCAGCCACCGGAGAGGAGGTGTCCGCCGAAGACCTTGGTGGAGCGGATCTACACTGCAAAACCTCGGGCGTGACGGACCATTATGCCGTCGATGACGAGCACGCCTTGTACCTGGCCCGCCAGATCGTGAGCAACCTAAATCTGCCCAGCACCAACTCCTACAATGACCAACTGGTGCACTCCAGTCAATCGAATTTCCGAGATGCTAGTCCGCCAATGGCTGTGGAGGCGCCGCGCTACGATCCTCGTGAGCTGTACGGCATTGTGGGCCCCAATCTGACCAAGAGCTTTGACGTGCGCGAGGTGATTGCCCGCATTGTCGACGGAAGTCGCTTTACAGAGTTTAAGAAGCTGTATGGGGAGACTTTGGTGTGCGGCTTTGCGAAGCTCTACGGCCACACAGTGGGCATAGTGGGAAACAACGGAGTCCTCTTCTCTGAGAGCGCCCTCAAGGGCGCCCACTTCATTCAACTGTGTGCGCAGCGGAAGATTCCCCTAGTCTTCCTGCAAAACATTACGGGTGAGTAACGTACATTACTAGGAGAAGCCGGAATACAACCTGACTTATATTCTAATCAGGCTTCATGGTGGGACGCGACGCCGAGGCCAATGGAATTGCCAAAAACGGAGCCAAGATGGTTACTGCAGTGGCCTGTGCCAATGTGCCCAAGTTTACCGTTATTATTGGGGGATCCTACGGCGCCGGCAATTATGGAATGTGTGGACGTGCCTACTCGCCGCGGTTCCTGTACATGTGGCCAAACTCGCGCATCTCTGTTATGGGCGGTGTACAGGCGGCCAATGTTCTTGCCCAGATCACGCAGGATCAGCGGAAGCGAGCCGGTAAAAAGTTCAGTGAGGAGGAGGCCCAGAAACTAAAAGCTCCTATCGTGGAGATGTTTGAGGCGGAGGGCTCACCGTACTACAGTACAGCTCGCCTTTGGGATGATGGCATTATCGATCCTGCCAACACACGCCAGGTCCTGGGCCTGAGCCTGAAAGCAGCTCTCAACAACGCAGGACAGGATACCAAGTTTGGCGTTTTCCGCATGTAAATCTGATTTTCATGACATGCCAAACGAACTCGGGGAGCAGGTGCATTTACAGGCATTTAATGCCAGCCTTTATGTCGAAACTGTTGCATTTATTAGTTTTAAGTAAATCGTTAATTGAATAATATTCAACTGAGTTTAAAGTTATTATAATACCACGTGAAGCATTAATCGTTGTTTGATTCCACTCCATTGTGTGATTTTTTCCTTCGTTTCGATTTTCAGTTAGGAGTAGTTATTTCTGTTGCCAGTTTTCAATCCGCATAAGTCAATAAATTTGAATTTTCGACTATTAATAGTGTAGTACATTATGCCGTCGTAAACATAATCGGCTTGGAACCTGTCGTTAAGTACGGATTCCCGCCAACAATCATTTTATTTTGTTTATTAGACAACTGAAATAAAAAAGTGTGTTTATACCCCAAAAAAGGCTCGCGACGTTCTAAAATGTTTCATAAATTGGATCAAGCAATAGTTTTTGGACAGTCACCAAAATAATTTCTTACTTAATGCGTCTCTTTTTCTTGCAAAGGCGGGTTGACAAATTTATTGCCGCAATTGTAGCACTGCACACTGCATTTGAAGCTACAGAAAAATAAATAATTAATAACTAATTATTATAGAACTACTACTACTTTAACGCTCCTTTTTTGCTGATCTGAGGAAATCTTGAATCATGATCAGTGATTATACGCGTTCAGCAGAACTATCGCAAGAAATCCATCAGTGATCATGTTGCTTTGCTGAACGCAACCAATAGTTGCACCGCGTTTTGAAACTTATCATGATGTTCTAAAAAACATCGATAGTCGTTAAAAACATCGGTGTTTCTCTACCTCAATTTGTTTGTTTTTTCTCGCATCTCGGCTACTTTGATATATGACCCAAGACATATGTACATACATAGGTATTACCTATTAGGTAAGCTTTTCGAGCACACTACACAAACAATTTTGAACGTTATCCTTAATGCCGCTGTCCTATGCTGAATCTTTGGGATCTTCATTTAGTTTTTGTTGTAAAATCAAATATAATTTTCCAGTAATTTCTGAATTTTCCATCATTTGTGAGTAAACGACGGAGCATATACGAAAACTAAAATGGATATTAACGTTTAGCATTTAATTACGGAACTTTTTACAGAGGCTTCCAATTCCCAAATCGCCTTGGAAGTCTCTTTAAATAAACCGTCATTGCATGATTTTACATCTGGAAATCATTCGATTCCGATGAGATTGTGTATCAACAGAAAAAGAAGGCGAAGCAAAATGATTCAAACGAATTGGACATTCTGCAACAAATAGTATCATTGCTAGAGAAGAAAGTATGCGGTCAAAAAGAAAAGGACAGCGACGAGGCTTTCTTTGACAGCCTCTTGCCTTATATGCGTAAAATGGAGATGAACGAAAAATTACTGGGTAGAATGAAAATTCAAAAAATTATTTATTATTTTTCTATCAAACAAAATTAATCAAATTGATTTCTTAAAAAAAAATTGTTTACAAATGTAAACAATAAAAAAATTATAAAAAATATGTACTTCGAACTTTGTACTAATTTTTCACAGGTTAGGATCGGATGGTATCACTTTTGTTAAGAGTCAAGTCACTTACATACATATATTGCTCACTTGTTCACAGCATATTGCTTAGTTGTGTATTGTTTATTGCTCAGTTGCTTACCCTGCAGTACCACTTGTCATCAATAGGCCTTTGTAATCAACGAATCATTAATAGTCGCAGTCGACTTCTACCCAGCCAACGCTCTCATTCGACCTTCGTGTCAATCCCGACTCTCTCGCGCTCTCATTTTACTCTCTTCACAAAAAAGGTTAAAGGATGATGAATTTTGTTCTTGAAAAGATGATGAAAAAAAGGTCGAAATTAATCAGTCTGCCATCAACAGAAAAACGGCATAGGTTATCCCTCTCGCTCGCACTCTCCACTCAAAATATAAGCTTGGTAAGTGTTTCTTATTTGCTTTTTAACTTTTGAAGGATTTAGGAGTAATAAATTGTGCATGACAAAAGAGAATGAATGGTTTTATTGTTTACTAGCAAATGGAAATCAGTTGAATTATATTGAAAAAAGTGAAATTATATTGAAAGTAAAGTTTATATGAAGAAAAACAAAAAGTTAAAACTAAAATAACAAACTATTATACAGTAGCAGTAAGTAATAACAATCAGGACAAAAAAAAAACAAAAAAAAAGAACAAAAATCGTTGATGAATTTTGGTCTAAAATGTTGATGACTGCCTAGGACATGCCCATGTTAAATTCATCAGTAATATGTATGGACTGTCATCAACTTTTCATCAACAACAAAACCATATGTGTTGATGAATTACTGATGAATGGTACTGCAGGGTTAATTGATCACTATTCATGAGCAACACAACAACGCTGACATCTTATCGCATTCTTCACAGCGCGAAATATCGCTTTTAGCTTCGCTTCTTGTGTTGCCTCTCCTTAGCTTACATAAACAAAAACGACTTAAATGGGTTTCTAACTTTTATTAATTGCAACACTGTAGCTGAGACCGCTGTAGGAATTGAACATGAGACTGAGAATAGATTAACCAGATTAACGGATGGGGGTGCATAAATGTAATCCTAAAGTTCTCTGAACTTAATATGATTCGTTACACAATTTAAGTAGTTAACATGATTTGTGATTGTGCAGGTCGCTCTAGATTCTAGAAGGTATATGGGGTGGGTAAATACTAATGCATATTGATTTACGTAGTCAGTAGTGGGTTCTTGTTAACGCTGCTAAACAATCACTTGACAAACATGAACATTGGCTCACTTAAATGTATTCATTAAACTAATTTAAAGTTAGGTTTAATTGTAGATTTCCTTTTAATAAGCGTTTCGAAAAAGTTGTACTACAAAATATGCTCATTCTGCGCTCTCGCTCCCGTCATGAGATTTACTTGATCTTGATTTTGTGCAGCTTCAGCTTGAAGCCCAAGACCTCGCTAAGCACGCCCGAGAGGGCCGAAAGTATGACTACCTTAATGGTTGTGAATAGATATGGGTTGGCGCTGAGGCCAGAGATCTTAAATGGCGTTTCGAGCTCCTTCAACAGATCGGCCGCCAGCTTGAGCACGCTGTTAGACACCATCAGCTCCTCCTTCTTCTTGGGCTTCTGTTCGATCTGCAGATACAGGTTGATCTGTTCGGTGATCAGCACGGACACGCTGCGGTACTTGTGCTGGATCTTCTGGCCCAGTGTCATGAAGCGCAGCAGGTAGATTCCGATGGTAATCGACCAGATGAGCGCCTCCAGGGTCAGGTGCGTGTGGAGGTGCACAGAGTCCTTTAGCCACTCTACGCTGAGGAAGGCCAGTAGCAGCAAAGTGACTATGAAGGCAGCGGACACGATGATATCTACTGACCTCTGTGGACCTCGTTTCTACAGAAGATCACCAAAAGGTTTATTGCTTAAATATCTACTATATTTCGATATTTAAAATTTAATTTCTATATATCGAAGTTCACGATATTCTCGATATATAATATCGGACGTAGCTCACCTTTAGATATGACCGCACGCTTAGCCAGGTCTTGATGTTGCGCACCTTGTTCAGCCGAAAATGCGGCAGATTTGACTTACGTGCCCGCCGTGAAGATGTCAAATGGGAAAAGAGTTTGGCGTACAGGAATCGCTGCTTAAAGGTTCTTTCGGCTACGGCGAATATGGTAAACAGGATGAGGGTTAGACAGAGCCGTTGGACAAAGCCCAAAGCTAGAACGGTTCGCTCCCATTGGGCGTCGCCGAAGGCAAAGCCCAAAAGGTTGAACAGCGACGCCGACGACTTCTCCCACAGAAGCTGCGGCATGTACAAATAGCTAATTTCGCTGGCCTTTTCCGCATCGCTCCCGAGGGTAATCTGCAAGCATGGTCAAAATGAAAAGACTGAGGCACAACGCTGCGTTGAGTCCTACCTCGCACAGGCGGCAGAAGATAGGGATCAGGGTGAGCAGAAAGGAGAAGACAACTCCTATGTAGATGTAATCGTTGGTCTCTCCCATTGAGTCCACGCGCTCAATTATACAAGAGGCTATTTCCAGAACGGACAGCTGGGCCTTCTTCGCGTCGCGCTGATCCCAGATGGTGCAGCTAACTGGACAAAATAAATGTATATTCCTGTATCCGGATAACTACCACTTCAACTTGACACTTACTGCGGTCGAGACTGCTGTGGGGATTCAGTATCGTGGTTGGCGTAATGTCCAGCTCGCCAGGATCTTCATCGCTGCAGGCCGCATGCTTAAATCCGCTGTCCGAGTGGTCCAGGTCGGAGGTGTAACTGCAATCTTCGCTGTTGGTGGTCACCCCCAGCCAGTCGGTGGCCGAGGTAGTGCATTCTTGGTTGCATGTCGAAGCCGGGCTCGAAATGATGTCCGCTTCGTCGCATTCATCTGACTCGGCGCAACTGGTGGTGGACTCATTGCCCCGCGACTGAGCCAACTTTTCCGCTGGAGGAGCGGTGTTGTTGGAGCCGCTGTTCCCGGTGTTTAAGCGCAGGCGCAGCTGGCTGCTTTGGACAGGAACTGGTGGAGCCACCGCACTACCTGCCACATTGGGCAACGGAGAGTGGTTATTGTCCTCGCCGCTGGAACTTTTTCCGTTTAAGCTCTCGAAACCATCGTCCTCGCCAATGTTGCGACGCGACTGATAGGAGGGCTTGAGAGCCCGCATTTTCTCATCGACAACGGCATCATCCTGTTCTTCTTCCCTGCCAGAGTGGCTCGAGGAGGGCTGCTCGGTGCGCTCGTAGGTGGCGTATATCTGGATAGGAGTATGCCAATTGACGTTCCGCTTCTTGGGGCTTTCGGGGGTGGCGACGGAGGCAGTGGCGGCTGTGGGTCCAACCGTCTGCCTATTGAGATCAAAGCCCTTCGGCTCCCCATCTGTGGACGGTGTAGCCTGGGACCGATGGAGTGCGCTGATAGCAGTGGTGGTGATATAGGTCTCCTCACTGCTATTCCGCTTGACGACGACGGGCCGCGACGGGGTGGCTGCCAAGATGGGGTCTGGTTGGACAACGCCGCTTACGATTGTTGTGGCATGTTGAATGACCGGTCTGGGAATCACCTCAAGACCACTACTGGAGGGGTTGCGTCTGGCTGGTATTGAGATGTTGCTGCTGCTGGGCTCAGCCTCCGCCTGACGAGTGCTGTAAGCAAGTTAATGTAAGAAAGATTGCCATAAAATATTCCACCTGGACTCACCGACTCACAAACTTCTTGCGCCGCCTTAGGCGATGCTCCCGAACCGTGGCTTTGTCACCAATGCCACTGGTCATGGAGAATCGTCGGAGCTTGTTCTTGGTGCTGCTTCCGCCGGCCCCGCCAGTCGCCGTGTTGGTAGCTACGATTTGAGAGTGGATCAGGCTGATCAGCAAGCTCAAAGCGCAGGGGATAAGCAGGGCGCTCAACAGGTCGGCATGCTCCTCCTGTTTGTCGGGGTCCTCGCCTGCTGTTCCGGCCTGGAGCAGAGTGCCATTCAAGGGCTTCTCATAGACCAGCGGGTCAGTGGGGCTGTTGCTGTGCAGGACGTAGATGGCCCAGTTGACCAGCTGGGTGAGGTAGAGGACCAGGATGAAGCCAAAGGCGTTGGGTGAGGTCTGCTTGACCCACCATTGGGCGTAGAGGGGCAGCAACACATACCGTAGAATGGCCAGACGGATCACGGTAAGCAGCGATTGCTTGGGCTTGGCCTTGGGAAAGGTGGAACCTGCAATCGTGGCTTGAGTTATCTTGTATTTTGTTAGGTAAATAAAATTACGTACCGCGAACCAAGTCAACATCGATCAACTCCGTTTTAAGCTTTGTGTTCTTCAAGTTGACGTTATTGAAGCCATCCAAGATCCTCTGTTCGACGGTCTTCTCCCATTCTTGCTTGTCATAGGTGCCGATTTTCTTTTGGTACCTGGAACGCCCACGCAATACCAAAAATTAGATAACACAGACTACTATACAATTGAAGGCTATCTTACCATGCAACAATTTCATCCAATTTCATAGTAATAATCACATAAAAGCCGTCGAATCGCCGTGCAGCACCCTGCGAACGAACAAAGAGAACGTCAATTAGGTTCTACATACAGCTGGTGCGCGCAATCGCTTCTAATTTACAATGTCTGTGTTTTGGGCGTGATAATAGCGCTGGCGTCGGCGGCTACCCGGATATAACTGGGAAATCACACCCGTCCGAGGCGTTCTTAAGTACCCTCCGCTGGTATTCCAAAAGCAGCGGAGGGGCATTTTGTGCCCCATTTGCTACTGGGAGCACTGCTGGCGAACAGCTGCTCTGCATAACGGGTTTTTTCCAGTTAATTGGATACCAGCTGACGGTCGACTTTCACCTTCGCCTTGCTGCACAAATCACGCCCCGCCCCGCCGCAACAAGCGATAGCCATCGACAAGACATCGCCAGGCCAAGAATGCCAGGAGGCGCCTTGCCCCACTAATTGAGTATTTTCAATTCCTCTGAATTGTTTGGATTGCAGCAAACAGAACAGAAACGGAAGACGAACAGCTGTTTTACGGGCGGCACTGATGTTTGTACACACACGCGGAAACGGGGCACAGGTATACACACACAAACGCAGAGATTGATCGGGTGCGGGGCGCCTCCTGGCCGTTCAAGGTGAACCAAAATCAGCAGAGAGGGCGGTTTTCATTCATGTATGTGGCGCGCGGTTGGTTTACCTTGAATCAAACCGCGACCGCTATCGATTTTCATACGCACTGGACGCTAGAGCTACTTCTGCTTCCACTCCTGGTTCCTGGTCACATCGACTTTGCAATTTTGGATTCACTTAAATTTTGAATGCACTACAGACGCTGCTACAGCGTTTTGCACTTGCATTTGGGGCCGAAAAGATTTGGTGCGCAGCGGAACGTTTGCTTGTTCTGTTTCCCTATCAAAAAGTGTTTGGTGTGGGAGTGTGAGTGCTGCGTTCCGAAGCATCGATAGGAACAGCTGACTATCGATAAAAAGACTTGCAACTGAAATCAGCCGGAAAAAGTTTGCCTCGATGACTCTAGGCAGCTGCCATTTTGTTGTGGATTTTTATTTATTTTGCACTTGATTTCTAATATTCGATTTTGGTGAATTGAAACATTAAAAAAAAAATAATTTGCAAGTAATTTAACTAACACTGGAAAATATCTGGCTTTTAAATTTAAAACTTATACCAGCGTTCTAAATAGCAGCTTTGCAATGGCCCAACTTAGACCTAACTTAGTCATTCGTTTATTTTATTCATTTTTACATATTTATTTATGTTGCGGCTTCTTTTAAAATACATAAAAATGTGATGTAGCCGTAGCCATGGGAGCGGTGATTGATGCATAAATTAATCCCTGGTCCATGTGGACCGTGAGATAAAGCCATCATGGCATGTGCTCACGTTAATCATTTTTGAAATTCTTTTTGTCTGCGTTATTTGTCACTCAATTTAAGTTCGAATGGAATTAAAAGAGTTATCGGGTCTGTTCTGGTTTCCACTCGGAAGTGAATTTGATAACATTTTAGGATTTCCCTTTAACATAGGCGGATTTCCCTTGGTCCCTTTTTAATAAATTTCCCTTTGG
>JAEIIH010034135.1:0-25000 GCA_018904745.1 Drosophila orosa | reverse complement strand
AATTGCTGTTGGCTTCAAATCCGTTTCACTTGGCTCAAAAAAAATTATAATAAAGAACTATAAAAAGAATCCGTTAATTAATTAATTTCTGGTAAACCTTATATTGCTTTCTTTCCGCTCAGAATCCTAGTTTTTGGATACTCTTTAGCCAGTACAAAATGGTAATAAACTTTAGTTTCCTGTTTGAACGAAGCAGACGACATACAAAGTTAAAGCCCGGCTAAAGGGTATCGTATGGTCGATTCGTCGACCTGTCTCACATTTTCGTTATTTTTTTATTTACTTTTGTTTAACCCTTTGCTTTTGTGTGTAAGTGTGTGTGTTTTGTGTCTCTGTCTAGATCGTTAATAAAGTAATTTTCCTTGGGGTCTCTTCTGAAGTCGTTCTGCTGAATTGGTTAGGTAGTCCTTAGAGAAGGGTTTAGGGGTCTCGTCTTAAGTATATCTAGGGTTCCATAGCTGATCCACTCCTTACACTGCCAGTGTTCCATTCATAAGTACTTTTCGTATATACAGTAATTGTTTTTTGTTTTTTGTTTTTGGTTTTTCGGATTAGGGCAATTTGGTTTACATATAAAAAACTCGTGCTACATATACGTAGGTGCCTAAATACGTTATATATGAATATATATATCTCATATATACTTGTGTTCACTTAGCGCGTAGTCTATTTACATACAAGTGTGTGGGGTTCTGTGTGTTTAGTGTGTGTCAAGTGTGGCTATGGCCATATTATGGCGTTTAACTAAATCCTAGCATTAACTTTAGCTAACTGTACAAAATTCTTTAGCCTTACGATCTGCCCTTGCACTAATCATAAACACTAAATTAAAATTCATTGATGATATCTTGGTATGGTTGTTTGCTTAGTTTTATCTCCATTGTGCTAAATTGTATGCTTTTGTTTTTATTTCTCTATTTTACGTTTAAAGTTAAACTCACTTGCCTTTAATTATGTGTTCAATTAACTTAACCATTTTGTTTTTACTTCATTTGTGTGTGTCTGTGATTCATCGAGGAACTTGAGCGAAAATTCAAATATATATACGTCTGTATGTCTGTGTGTCTGACCAAAGATAATATGAGGAATAAGATGCATAACGCACATACATTTGAATTGCCTTGAGCTCGCAAGAACTTCTAGATCTAGAATTTCTGGCAATAATTTTTCTTTCAAGAAAGAGAAATTATTTTGCTTCAAAAAATAATATGGCGTTACTCATCTTATTCTTTATATTGTCTTTTCTCTGATCAAGTGTGTATATCTGTGTATCTTTAGGCTAACTTAAGACGGTGCTTCGTAAGTATCTCTTGTATGTTTATCGCTTTATTGACTGCTTGAACGTTTCTGAGTTAATCGCTTAACTAGATTCAATTACTTTAACTAAGTTTAATTGCGAAGTTTTGCTCCTACTTTGCTTTGAGAATGTTCCGAGTTCCGAGTGTGTTGTCTTATGTACAAATTGAAAATCAATTATCATCGTGGCCCATTCTTTTGGTTTTTAGCAACTATTTGTTAGACTTATACGCTATTTTCTTAGGCAGTTTCATTCATACTTGTGTACACATATTTCTATGCATGTTCTATTTGCTATTTTGTATTTGTATTTCGTTTTAAATTTTATTGGTATTTTATTGGGCTTACGTTGTCATGTTTTTTGAAAATTTTTCACTTAGACCTTAGATTGATTTCTTACGGTGCCGCAAAGTTGTCTTCGAAAATTGTTGTTGAGTTTGATTCGATTCGTGAGTTGAGTGTGTGATTGAGTGCAGTTTTGAATAACTTGTTTTGTTTAGTTGTCGTTAAAGTTGATATAAAAATTTGGTGTAACTAAAATGAAACGTTAACCGTTCATGTTGTTATTATTATTTCTCTATGTCAATTGCACTAACTATTTGTATGACTTATCCTCCGATGCTTGCTTATAAAAGGTGCGCTCCAAAGTAATTCATAATATCATCTTTTCGTCGTATTATTGTGTGTGTGTTTTGGTGTGCAAAATGATTAAAAACCGCTCGTTACGTCGTTCGATTTACATTTATAGTAAAGTTAACTTAAGGAAATCATTCGCTAAACCGATTCTCAATTGTCGAAATTTATTCCTTTGCACTACGTTTTGATTTCTAATAAATTTGGCCATTTCACTTGGAAGCGCTAAGTCAGTTCTGAATAAACAAATCAACCAACTGAATGGGCAATCAATGGATCAACATAGTGAGTTAGGATCTGGTTCTAGATTTGCTTTTGCTTTTGCATCTGAGTTCTGAGAGCGTGCAGCTGAAGAAGGGGATTTTACGAAGGGAGAACGCACTTAAATTAGAGGAAGACTCTCCGGGTGTTTTGCGTTTTTGAAGTGGGAAGCAAAGGTATTTTGTTAATCTTAAAAATCTTGAACTCAAAACGCCGCAAAGATATTGGAAATCATTATTGAAATGTTCTTGGACATTCTCTGGTTAATCGTCTATTACTTGTATTTTAAGAGTGTCTTGATTTTGAAATCAACTTTTTCGACTGCGCTATTTCGAGGGCTTTTCTTAGTCATCCTTCGCATTTTTTTTTTGGTTTTGTTTTAATGCATATGTTGCGTATGATTTTTTATCGTTATATTTTTGTGTTTTTGGTTTTTGTTATGGTTTCCTCAATATTTTCACTTATGCCTTTCGTTATATAATTTTCACTACAATTTGCTAATCTGTTGCTTTTGATTATTCTTCATTCATTTATACTCTTTGGGTTTGTTAATTCTAAATTATTTTCTGTGTAAATCTATTTAACAATATTCTTTGCTTTCGACCTTGTAATATGTGTGTGTCCTTTTCCTTTCGCTTGTTGGTATTAAACAATAATTTCTTGCCTTTGCATTTTCATATCGCTAGTTAAAATTAGTTTTGTTTCCGCTTACACTTTTTCTTTTTGGTTTTCTCTGTTTTTTTTTTGTATCTATTTTTGTGTATTTTTTTTTTTGGTTTTTGTTGGGACCCTTTGGGGTTGCTCCATTATTTATTTTGTGTGGTTTTTCAGCGCCCTGCACAGTTTGACTCTCTCGTGCGCTGTTCACTCCTGTGTCCTTGGGGCCAGGCCCGCCGTCGTTTCGGGGACGCGACGCCCCCAGCTTACTCCTCGCCCAGGAGCACCAGATCATCGGCGACCACGTCGCTGACATGCAGGTAGATGATCCAGTACATCAGGTTGAAGCACACGAAGCACACGGGGAAAACGATGCGCGAGTACTTGTCGATGTCCGAGGGCGTGATGCCCAGCAGCTTGTTGATGTCCTGTTTTAGGTTGGGTCAGGTTTTAAGGATTAGAAAGGAAAGGAAAAATTAGTATTTGATTTTAGGATAAACTAAAAAAATGTAGGTTCAATTTTAAATATTACTAAAAGTTACTTGACAGTTTAAAAAAATAATCATTGATAAAAAGGGCTATTTAGCTTTAAAAACATTTATAAGTTTAAGCATTCATTTGATCTTTGATTACCAAACTTTAGTTTAATAACGATTTAATATTTAACAGTATTTAATGTTTTTAAATTTCTAAAAAGTCTTTAAAAATAATATTATATTTGAAATTCTAAATCATCAGTAGAGCTATAAAAATCATGAGCGTTTTTAAACTCTTTAAAAAGGTGTCTTAAATTGTGCGCTACCAAATATTCAAATACAATGATTTGAAGCACATTTCTGGACAACTTTTGAAGGGATTTCAAACCCCTACCTTCCTAATAAAGTCCAGAAATCACTAGAGCTTTGAAAACCCTTAAAAATATGTCTAAAAGTAAGTTATAAAATATTTTAGGTACCTAACTCAATGTAAGTTCTTTTAAACTAATTTTTATCATAGTTTTGACTACTTTTTTAACCGTTAATAATCACCTTCATAATTTTCTATATATTTTCTATAAATCACAATTCTCCCAATCAAATCGCTTTATTCACGATCCTTTACCTTTACCTTTTTTACTTTCCCCGGATGCAGTAGATGGGCTGGGACCGCTGCTTCCGGATCGCCGCCGCCTTCGGGCGGTCCGCCACCTCCTCCGCCGCCGCCGCCACCACCACCACCGCCGCCGCCCGGACCGCCGCCCTGCCCTGGACCCGGTCCATGGGATTGGGGGCCACCGCGGCCGCCATTGACCGTATTCTCCAGGGTGCCTCCCTTGGAGTGGGCCTTCGGGTCGTGGACCTTGAATCTCACCTCCTGGAACAAGGGTCCCACTATCGAGCAACCGCGCGTACCAACGTTTTGTTGGATATTGGAAAAGCCGATTGGGCGGTTACTCACTGTTTGCTTGGGCGCATGCGGATGCCCGTGGCTGTGGGCGTGATGGCCATGCCCGTGGCCATGCTCGGGACCCATGCCCATGCCCACGCCCACGTTCACGCCGCCGCCGCCGCCGCCGGGTCCGCCCGGTCCGCCAGGACCCATGCCGGGACCAATTCCACCTCCTCCACCGACGCCTCCTCCTCCTCCACCGCCCATGGTGGCATTGGGATTCGGATTGGCCTGCTGCTGGTTCGCTCCGTCGAGCTGTTGCTTTTTCTGCTCGGCTATCTTTTGGATCGCCATAAATCTTTGTTTTCGCATTTGAATTCGTTTTGCCATGTAGCCGACGGTGGCGTATTCTATTGATTGCGATATACGATATACGATTTGATTGGTTTTGATCGATTTGTGATGGTTGATTTTCAAGTTTTGATATGACAAATTTCATTACGAATAAATATTTGAAAAGGTTGATTATTTTTTTTTTTTTGGAATTTTGTCATTTTTTGAAGAGATTGATTTTCGATTTGTTTTTGATACGATGATGGACGGTTTGGCATACGGTTGGGTGGTAGGGTTTTAGTAGAAATAGTAGAAGGTTGATTTGATGCAGATGCAGTTCATAATTTAGAGTCGAGTTCGAGTTCGAGTTTGAGTTCGAGTTCCACATGAAGTACGGATGATTTTGGTTGTAGTTGATATATAGTCAGATATATAGTTGTTGGAATTGGTTGTTGTTGTTGTTGGCAGTAGTAGTTGGTAGTATACATTGTATATATATATATATTTTGGTAATTTGGTGCGGGTAGGTTATTATTCGGTTACAAAGAAAGATAGAAAAACAAAAGAAATTTAGTTTCCATGAAGAATTTAGCAATCAATTTCTGTTCATTTTGGCACAACGTCTAAAAGAGGTGAGAGCGGGGGGAATATGTAGAGGGGATATGGGTATTAAGGGGATTGAGGATAGGGCTTTTTTCATAGACTATAGGTAACATTTAGAGTCATTTTGGAGGCAAATATTGTAGATTGTTTCAGTGTTTTTGTTAGATTTTCTTTTTTCTGGGTTTCTGGGGTAAGTGAAATCAAAAATTAAAGTGAATTTATTTTCGTATTTCCATTTTTAGCCAGGCAAAGGAAAATTCGAATAAAGCAAGTCTCGTGTGAGTGTGTGTGTGTGTGAGTATATATGGTGTGTATGAGTGTAAGTCAGTGAGTTAGCAATATACTAGAAAAAAAGGAGAGACAGAGCATTTGGAGTGTGTTTTGCGAGTGTGAGAGTGAGTGTGAGTGTTCGTGTTGACGGTTGTTGTTGTTCTTGTTGTTATTGTTGCTGTTGTTGTTTGTTGCTGTTGTTATTGTTGTTGCTGTTGTTATTGTTTTTGTGAAATGAGTGGAAAAAGTCATTTGTAAGCCAAACGATTTATGTACACATTTATTTCTGCAGTTGAGACCATCATTCAAGGAAAATGTTCGTGTGCGTGCCTTAAATGCAAATTCATTGAACAGAGAGTCGCCCGTTATAAAGGACACGAAAATTTCCATCATTTTGTTGTTGTTGTTGTTCTTGTTGTTGTGTTTGTTGAGCCTTACAGCTTTTGTTCCTGGCTTTCCGCCTCTCTTCTTCTCTTCACATCGGTTGTCATTATCCTTGGGAATGTTACGAATTCAGATTTCAATGGAGCGCACTGATTGAGCGGTGTTTTTTTTGGGGGGAGGGTACGTTTTTTTTTTAAGTGTTACTGGGCAAGTCCAACAGAATCGCCTACTCGCCGATGAATGTGTTTAAGAGAGGGGGGAAGGAAGCTAAGTCCGATATGTAATATCGTGAGAAAAGATCAATCGCCTTGAAGGGCATATCGAAAATAAGGAATCGCAATAAATATCTATCGAAAATAACGCTGGCAATAATCGGTAAAATATCGAACATCTATTAAAGCAAAAAAAAAAAAACCTGAGAGACAATTAAATAAATATAAATCGGACAAATATTACTTTGTGAAGCAATATAAGAAGGCCTTTAGATATATAAAGCATTCTTCATCTTAATTAAATAAAGATATATTGATTTTTTGATATACAACGGTAAGCGGTGTAAAATATAGAAGTTTTAGTGATCGCTATAAACTCGAAAATAGTTTGCCTAATAAATTAACCTATAAATTAGGTTTTCAATTGAAATTAACATATTATACATAACTATTTTACTTTTTAATTGATATTTGTTGCCATCCCGAAAGTATTTTTGAAAAATGGTTGGGGAAGTAACGAGTAACGAGTAACTAGTAACGAGCGTACTTACCAGGGGCCAATGGGGGGGTCAACCAATCGCTGCAAAAAGCCATAAAACAAAACAGAAAGCAGACTACGAATGATATCTTACCTAACCTCTGAGGGGTTACTAAATGGTGCAAGTTATTTATATATATTCGTGGTCGTGGCCATTTGGCAGCCTTCATGTCTGGGGCCCCCCTTTAAAGGACCCAAACTTGAAGGCTCCAAATCGCAGAAACTGGTATCTCTTGGATACTTTTTTATATTTGTTAACTGGGCACACTTTCTACGTTATTTTTCGGTTATTTTTTTTTTGATTGGGCTCTGTTGTCTTGAAGAGTCTTCGGAGGCTGCGTCTTCTGGCTGTTGATCGACGACTTGTTGAACCATATTTACAGTGTTTTGTGTCTGTTCTTATATTTTTTGTATTTGTTTTTTGATTCAATTCAATCGCGAGTCAAGCCAGGTGTGGCGCAGGGCATGCTGGTTTCGTATTTTGTATTTTTTTTTGGTTTGCGCTCTCCCTTCTCAGTAATTGTTACAGGTGGGTTTGATTGATCGATCTACTCGTACCCTGGGCTCTGAATTGGTTTTGATTATCGATTTGGTTTAGGTGCGTTGTTTTGGTTTGTACATTTTTCTTTTCGGTTTGCGATTTTTTTTGCAGTTTGCAGTTTGCAGCTTGCGGTTTTGCATTTGGCGGAAGCTGGGCGTATATTGATATCTGGGTACCATTTCAGGTTGAAGTGTGTTCGCTCAAGTGTGTGAGATTTGCTCGTCTGGGGTGCTCTTGAACACAAGTTCAACCTGAGTCGGCTATATAAATGGGCATATATACGGGCGTATATATGAAGAGAGGCTAATGTGGCTTGGATATTGGATTCTTGTTGTCTTTTGAGGCTGAAGCATGCTTCGATTCTAGGTGCGATGTGCAAAACGGTTATGGGGTTCTCGGGTTTTTCCTTTATTTTTTTTTTGTTTGTTTTGTATTTTTTGGGTGGGACGTTGGGGGGAAATTTTCGTGCCTTTACGCTCGGTTCGCAGGCGCGTATCTATGAATTTGCATACATTTTCTTTGGATGACAGTTTTTCTTTGTATTGAAAAATTAACAAGAACATACAAATACGAAAAAAGAGATTTGTTTTCTTTCTGGGTTTCTTTGCAGTTTCTTTTCTTTAGCTTTTTTTCTTATTCTTTTTTTTTCTTGCTGTTGTTGTTGCTGTTTGTTGGAGTTGTTGTTGTAGTTGTGGGTGTAAGTTGTTGCTTGAGAATTGTTTTAGTTGTTAGATAGTTAGAGAGAAAGTTAAAGTTAGCATTTCGACCGGGTGTCGGCATCAAAGC
The DNA here is from genome assembly GCA_018904745.1 of Drosophila orosa. Lineage (NCBI taxonomy): Eukaryota > Metazoa > Arthropoda > Insecta > Diptera > Drosophilidae > Drosophila > Drosophila orosa. The sequence goes on along the minus strand of JAEIIH010034135.1, from coordinate 17,118 downwards.
TTGAGATAATTATGTAAAACTTTTGGAATTTAGCAAAGAAGAACTCCCTTGGGAGATATATTTGCCGAATTGGGGTATGAGATCGGATTTAAAATATATATTTCAAGCTGGCCTGACCCATTTACAGTGCCTCAGGTGCAGTGCATTTCAGTATCCTTATAGATAGACGCTCAGGGTCTGTTGGCTCCATAAGAAATGTGAAATCTTTGAAGATTTAAGAGTTTTTTAGAGTTAAAGATTAAACTACAGTGGAGGGGCAAAACTGGGCCTGCTAGTTCCGAATGGGGTTTACATTTTATTTAGAAATTTCTCAAGGTGCAGTCGCAGTTTTGCCGGGGAAACTAGAGTGTGTAGTTGAGATGTATCTGCAAGATTGTTTTCTTCTGTGACGCTAAGCGTGGCACGGAAAGCTGGCAAAGGTGTGTGTGTGTGTGAGTTTTCTTTTTTCATTTGGTTTCTGTTAACGAAAACGAGAACTCAAAGATGGCGCGCCATTCTGTCGTCTTGGTGGCGCGCCCCGAAAAAATGGTTGAAATCAAAACGGAAACGGAAATGAAACGCGAAACAAAGAGAACAAATTTTGGAATTCACAGAGATCACGGAGACATCTCTGCCTTCGTGTGTGATAGAGATTGTGTGTGGGTTGTTGTGTGTGAGAGATTTATGGGGTAATATTCGTTTTGCTACTGGTTTTTTGGTTCTTGGTTTGGAATCGGATTCGGTTTTCGGGGGTTAAGTGGTGTAGTAGTACTAGTTTTTGGTAGTTTGATTTGTTTACCCAGTAGACTGGCAAAGACCATAACGAAGCATGTTCCCAGATAGACGTCAATCGACTTGACGTACGAAATCTTTGGCAGCGCTGCGTTTGTTGACGACATCAAAGTGGTCATTGTCAACACGGTTGTCACACCGAGCGCCACACGCGCCGGCGTTGCATTGCGATTGAGCCAAAATGATACCCATGATATAATAACGATCAGTCCAGAGGGTATGTAGATTTGTATAAGGTAGTAGCCCATCGAACGCACGAACTGAATTTCGCAGGCTAAGCGCGAATAGTTGCCTGCCCTCGCCAATTATTTAATTTGTATTTGATTTTATTATTTATCATTTTTGTGATGTTTTTTTTTTTTTTTCGTTTTTCGATTTTTAATTTATTATTTCGTTCAGCGTGTTTGAAAAGAGCGGGGAAGAGAGAGAGAGAGAAAGAGTAGAGAGATATAAAAATATTATTAGTATTTTGCTCGCTGAAATCGAATTCATTTGCAATTATTTACAAACAATATTAGTAGTAAGTATTCTTCACCAAAAAAATATAGATCCATATAAAAAATAAAGTTCAAAACCAACCAAACTGAAACTCTAAAAGAGAGTATAAATAAATTAAGTATATGAGCGCATTTTTATGTGAAATTATGATTGGCTGGCGTCACTGTGGCACCTTCCTGAAAATATTGTTAGTCTCGATCTAAGCGACGCTTCGTTATCAGGCAGGCATTACTTCAATAAACAGATTTAAGTACTTAAATATTTGGCTAGAAACGAAATTGGCAAATTGTCAAGTCAAAGCTAGGGTCAAAAACTAAATTTTAAAAGATATTCTAGGCATTCCACAAGGGGTTCTTGCTAATAACTAAAAATAAGGTTTCCCTTTAATTAAAAATATACAGTTCTTTATTTTACTATTATTTGTTTATACTTCAGCAAGAACCCCTCTACACTTCGACTAAACCGAAGCAAATAATTGTTGTTATGGAAAAAATATTGAATTAGTTTGGTTAGTCACGAAATACTTGAGAAATAGAAGTGGCTTGCATTATAGGGTAACTAAAACTGACGGCAAATCTCAAGGAAAGTAAGGTAAATAAAACGATAAGTAAATATGAGTAGAGGCAGCTAGTCTAAGACCTAATAAGGAGCATTTGAATTGCCTGCAATTTTTGTTTCTGTTGTCTATAGTTATATATTTATTTTGTCAGAGGGTATTTTTTGTAAAAGAAATTTTATAAGATGAGAGCATGCTTGGGAGGGCGTTTTTTTGTTTTCTCGATATATATATATATTTTTAGGGTATTTTTTATATATGTATTTAAGTGATTTTGAACTTCTTATTGTTTCTCGTTTGATAATTTTGTATCTTTAATTGGTTCTTATATTGTTTGTTTGAGAAAAGGTTTGAATTCATTTTGCATATGGGATTCGAGTAGAATTTTAATAGATGTTGCATTACTTTTGTTCGATTCGGGATTTTAATATAAATTAATGCTTTGTTGTAGTTGTTGTTGATTTACAATACAGAATGTTTGGTGTTGATTGTCGTTGTTGCTGGTCGATTATGCTAATGAGTTTCGATAGCGTTACTGGTTAATACTTTTGTAGATAGCTGTTGTTGTTATATTTGGTAGTAAAAACTAATTTCTGTGACTAGTTAATAAAATATGTGTATGTGTGTGTGTGTGAGTATGAGTATGTTGGTGTTTTGGCAGCTTAAAAATTTGAATAGATTATGTTGTTGTAATAATGCCAGGCATAAATCAAAAGCATGATTTACTAAGGAAAAGCCATATTCAATTAAGCTTTGCTATAATCGATTACTTGATGTTCTCGGCTTTTGCATAAGATCATTTCATTGTTGCTTATTTTTGGTTTCTATGATACAAAGGTCGCTAAGTGAATTGTTTTTCAATTGCATATTGATTCGTTTTGATTTGTTCCATTTCAAGGTTCCTTTTTGTTTGTTTTGTTTTTGGCATTGCCAATGATTTTTATTTCTATTTTTATGGGATTTCTGTTATTGTCATGGTTCGCTGTAAAGTATGAACTTATGAGCGTTGAAATCAAGGCGGAATTAACTGAGAGTCGAACGGAAAAAAGAAAGCGGAAAGGAAAATCAATTTGATGAACGAACTAAATCGGAATATTGTTGCTAGCTTGTAACATGCGTTGATTTTGCGTTTAAAGATATATGAACAGTATCCGGTAGGTACAAGTACGAGTAAGAGTGGGAGAAGCTCTAAGACGCGTCTTAGTCTATCAGGCCGTCTAGACTCTAGACTATGAAGTGGGCTAATGCTAAATGCACTTGTTAATGTTATTATTATTATTTATTTGTTAACGTTATTGCTTGGTTTTTGGTATGCTATGGAGTAGATTAGTTGATGAAACAAACGCTAGCTAAATGGAAAAAGAAATTATGTAAAAATCGTTGGATGCTTAACATGCTTTTTCTGGAATCTCCCTGCTTGAAGCATTTTCTCTCTCTCTCTGATTGACTCAATCAGCAGCAGTGGATGCTTGAAGCAGGCTTCCATTTACCCGAAAATGAGCCCAAGTTAATTGGCAAGCCTGTTTTTTTTATATTGAATTTAGAGAACATTGTACAAAATGCTGCTTGAAAATTAGTTCGAATCGAGAAATTAAGAACTGAACAAAACGAAAGTAAAAGCCTCAAGAGTAGAATTGAATTGAAAACGCAAAATCAAATCGATATAGTTATATGCAGGGATGCTACACAGAAGTCTCTAGTGATTTGGATTCACTCGAACATTAGTCCGAAAGTATGCTGTGAATAAATGTAGTTCGATTCAACAATTTCTGAAGCAAACTATAGTTGGACATACTTTTGGACACCTTCTTGTGGGTTCTTTCGACATCACTGGAAAGTAATTCCAAAAATATGCAGTGACAAATATATTATTTCATATTTCAATATTGGATTTTCGATTGGTTGCATACTTTTAGATATCTTTTCAAAGTGATTTCAAAATACCAGCGATTATTGTGGCACCCCCGATATAGTATATGGTATATAATAGATATATATTGATATATATAAGATAAGTCATCATCGGTAGTTATTCGTAAATATATATAATATAGGTAAAAGTAAAGTTTGAAAGAAAATCGGTAACCGTCTACAGGTACCTGTGGTAAGACTGATTTCCATAGCTCTTTGGCGATGACCCAAGACCTTAAATTGGGGCAGCGAAACCTCACTCGAGACACCGACCGAGTTGGGGCCTTCGTTCCATTTGTAGCGTATGTCACGCATCGTGTAGCCGACTATATATTGGTGTATATAGTTTGGTTGTAGTTGTTATTGTTGTTGTTGTTGTTGTTTTCGTTGTAATTGTTGTTATGTTTGCAAATTGCATTTTGTACAGTTTGGTGTTTGGTTTTGTTTTTGGATTTGTTTTTGTTGTTGTTGGGCGAGTTTATTATACAGTTGTTTTAGTAGCAGTTGTTGTTGTTGTTGTTGTTGTTGTTGTTGTAGGCACAGTTCGTTGGTGAGGTTGTCGTTGTTGTTGACGAAAAATATGCATAAAACAAAAAATACATTTCGTGAGACTATTAATAAGTTCTATTCTATCATTTAGAAAATTTCATAACAATTCAAATACAATTCGTTTCGTTCGCAGTGTGTATTATATTTCTTTTCTACTTTTTGTATTATTTTTTGAACATTTTCGATTCGGTTTTTTTTTGGTTAGTTTTCTTTTTCTTTCGATTAATAGTCTCATTCAGAACTTGTCGCTTTAAGTGTTGTTCAAAAATATATTTTTTGATTTATTCCATCGAGAGAAGAAACTCTAAGATTATTAATTGTTCGTATATTACAATTGCGCTAAGAATGCATTATAATTGTTTGATATCCATTGGCAAAGCATAACTAGGATTAAGGTTGAGGCTGAGCATTTAGTAGGCACGCTCTGGTTGACTTACAGCTACTGTTTGTTCTTATTGGCAGTAGTAGGGTTGCTTAACACTAGTAAATCTTACACTTATGGCTAGGTGTCAGAAATGGGTGCTCTTGTGTCTTCTGTTTGTTGTTATATAGTAGTTATATATAGCTATAGGCTTTTACAATGTCTTCGGGCCTTTACTTAAGTAGTTTCTTAGTTTTCGTAAGCGTTTTAGTTGCTTTTGCCTACCCAAGCAAACAAAATCTGGACTCTCTTGCGACTCTGGAGGAACATGAACCAAAAATGTGAAACTCAAACGGAAACGGGGGGAATCGATAAATGATAATCGCTGGGCCTAACTAACGCTCACTACGCCACTAACTGCTGCTTTACTGATCGGTTAAACGGTTAATCGGTTTGGAATTCCACAGAATAAATATAACCAAAGGAATAGAAGAATAGAGAATTAAGAAGAAATCAACGAGTAGTAGTCACAACAGAGGTTAGTAGAGGACACTTCAAACACAATATATATATATGTTAAGATGGGGGGTTGGTTTGATTTCTGGTTAGTAGCACAAGTTACGGTTAGCACTCGATAAAGTTATATTGATAAATATATATATTGGTGAAGAAGGAGTAGAAGTAGAAGTAGACGGAAAAGAACACAAAACTTTTGCTGGGTTTAAGGTGCGACGGATATGCGCTAACCCTTTGATTTTTTAATATATATATTTTTTTGGAAACACACAAAATGAAAATACGATTACGAAATTCATTACGACAAACGCAAAACGGTTAAAAGTTCAGTTTGGTAAAAATGCTTGTTTAAAAGAACAAAAAAAAAAACAAAGAATATGGCAATGTGATTATATTGATGTTATAATTGATTTTTTTTTTTGCATATATATATTTTTGTTTTATTTGGTTTTATGATTTTGTAATGTATGGGGGTACCTGTGGTTAGGTTTATTTCGGTCGCCCTCTGCCTGTGTCCCAAAACTCGGAACTGCGGTAGTTCGACCTCACTGCTCATGCCAACACTACTCAGTCCATCTCTCCAGAAATATCGGATATCTCGCATCGTGTAACCGACTTCATGTTGTTGTTGTTGTTGTTGATTGTTGATTGTTCGTTCGATCGTTGTTGTTGTTGTTGTTGGAGTAGTAGTAGTTGTTGTTGTTGCAAAAAGGGGGGCAGTAGTTAATTAATTGATGTTATTTGTTTTGTTTTGTTCTGTTTTGGTGTGTTTGGATTTTGCTTGTTTGTTTCACACACAGAGTTAAGAATACTTAACTCACGCACTCGATGTGGGTTCGGAATGAATGATACAGTCTTACAAGCTAGGGTTCTGTTCGATAAAGTGTGTATCAGTGTGGCGAATAGGGATGCAAATCGGAAAGAAAAATCCGATATGATATTGCAAACATTTTATTTCTGATTTAGAATTAAATGAAAACAAAATAATACGAATTTTAAACTTAAAACATGAAAGTTACAAATTCTACATTAAATGGGTAAAACATTGATATACATATCGAATTCGGAGATATCTTTGGCCATCCCAAGTGGCGAGTTGTGACACAGAAATTCAGGGACATAAATGATATGCATACTGGACGTATATACAATATAGTTAGATCTTAAGCAAAAGCGTGCTGTGTATGGGGTCTGACTTAGACTAAGGTATTATACTAGACTTAGGCTAACAGGGGCATGAGGGGGCAAAGTCAAAGATTACGCATATTCGTAAGATCTGGTGGCAGACCATCAATCAGTATTCAGGGTGTGTGTGGAGCCTTCTGCGGTTGCTGAAATTGAGAAGGCGACCGAAAACCAACCAATCTTCTGCATGAATTCAGCGCCATGATATCGTGAACGGTTTTTTGATCGTGATTATTAAGATATACTGATAACTGGTTGATTGCTGTTGGGTAATACATTCGGGTTGATTCTGATTAAAATGCACATGAACTGGGTTTACATCTCAGTGACTCTTTATTTGGATAAACTTTTTGTTGTTATTTTTCTTTTTGTGGGTTCAAAAAACAAATATATAAATGACCAAAGGGTGGAGGTGGGGGACTGGAACTAGTTGAATGAGAATTGGTTGTGGTTTCATTTGATTTTGGTTTTTGGTTGGGCGAAGGGACAATTTTGGTTGAATAAAATATGCACAACGAACTAAAAACAGACATATTTCAAATAAAAATTCAAATCTGCCGAGAGAGCCTAAGCTCGAATTAATTCCACTGACCGCAAAGGAAAACCGAAATTAAATTCTTTACCACCTATAAGCTCTGCCTAAAGACAATTCAATTGTATTCAATTCGATTTCCTGCCATCCATTTGTTGCAACATAATTGCTGTGTTCACAATTGACATCAAAGGCGTCTTAATTGCTTTTCCTCAATCGAATCGAGGTTGTGTGTTCGGGTTGTGTGTCTGTGTCTCTGTATCTGTATCTGTATCTGTATATGTATCTGTGGCACTTAAAATTTACTTGCTTGCATTTCAATTGTTTCGGTTTGGTTTCTTTCACATAAACTTGTTTTCTAATCGATTTTCTGCCCACACCGAACAAACAGCGCACGGCCTTTGCTTGAGAGTTGATCTAAGCTGAATTGAGTTCGGCTTTCTGGAGTGGCCAAAACGGAGTGCAAATGGTGGCTAAAAGGTGCAAGGCTATTTGGCTGAGAAATGGTAGAAAGGCAAAGCAAATTGACAGCACTGAAAAGTAATGATTATTTTTTTGGGCCAAAACACCCTATTTTGGCCACTCCCCAGCCGACATTCTGAATGAGTTGTTGTTCACACATCTTGCTTTGTTCACATGGTTTCTTTCTTCGTTTTCTCTTTGTTTTTTTTGACAATTTTCATTATTGCTATTATTATGTTTATTGTTCCTTGCTTGTCATTATCATTACTTGGCTAGAAATAAGTGGCAATTCAGATCAAAGTACTTACAGCTTTCGATTTCAATGTGGCACAGCTGGCGATCCATTGGGAAATATTGTAGATTCATCGGACACGATGCGGTGATAGTCAATCTAAAGGGGTTAAATCACATTTTTTTTTTCGGTTTGGGAAAGAGAGATTATTCGATTAGTAAGGGGTTCATTGGTATCCAGGTGAACATTAACAAACAAACGAGCAGAGGGTTCAAAAAATGGCAATCTATTAAGTTATTTACACACAACATTTACGGGTTCTTGGGGGTATTTCAAGTCATTACATACAGAGCGAGTTCAATTGGATATGAGCTATATTCGATATATATAATTTTGCTGCTTTGTTTTTTGGTAAGTGAGAGATACTTTGAGTGGCAGTTTAGTTGTAGATAGTGAGGCGATATTGGCTCTTACGCAGGGTATTTAGTACATTATCATATGGTAGGCGTTGGCTTACTTAATAGTTCGTTGAGTTAATTGCGGCTTGGGGCTACGATAAACAAAACGCTAATCATACTTATTTTCTTGCTATTTTTTTTTTTGTCTACGGCTGTTGCTGGGTCATTAGGTGGCACCTGGGGTTTTCTTGTAGTTGTTGTTGTTGCGATTTTGGACAGATTCTTGTTTAAAGGTAGTAGAAAATAGAGCGCCCAGTACCCAAACCTTTTTGCGGTGTCAGATACACGATTGTCATGCGATACCCGGTATGCGATGGATTCTCGATAAGCGATTAGCGATTAACGATTGTCGATTACTGATTGCTGATAGCTGATTCTTGTGGTTTGTTGTGAGGGATATATGCGTTTGTATACTTCATGAGCCACTCAGTTGGGGATGTGAGGGACAGAGCACTTCCATCCTAACGATGGTATGGAATGAGTCATGGTTTCACCAGCCAATCGAGTGAATATATATATATAAAATGCGTTTGGGTAAACAGTTAGAATATCTTTCCGCAGATAGTGTCTTTAAGAAATAACCAATCTATTGAAAATTATAACTCAAAATGATGTTTTAGTCGGTACAAACACGTTGTTTCCTCCTCTTTTTAAGCGTTAGGTTTTTAAAGACAATCGCTCGAAATTTGCCAACTTTTCTTTCACTTTCACTTGCCAATTGAACTCACTTGATTAGTTTTAATCGCTTGGAAGAAAACTCTTGTTTCGTTCTGTAGAAATTTTCCATTTTCATTTTAGAGTTAGTAAATTACAACATCGATTTATACACACACAGATAAAAAGTTAGTTGCAAAAAAGGGCCAAAAATGATAATTTTTGTAACGAAATCTTTAGTAGGTAGAGTAGAATGTTGGAAGTATTTGCTGTTAAATTTTTTTTGGTTTTTGGTTGTAGGTTTTTTGTTCAAGGTTTTAGGTTGTTTCTTTTTGGGTTTATTTTTGGTTTTTGGTTTTGATTGTAGGGTTAGTTTGTAAAATAGTTAAATACACATACACATATACAGACAATTAAAAATGTTTTATGTTTGCGCTTTCATTGAGAGCTTAGAGTTTGGGAGTTGCAGTAGTTGAGTTGGTTTTTACCTAATACTTCTTGTTATCGATCCAGAATGATGCACACGTATGAATTCATTACTGGTTGTTGCAATGTGAAAATATGATTGTTTTTCATTTACAAAAAAGGTGTCAGGTACCCAAATATTCTTAATGAACTCTGATCCAACCGATAGTGTTTCTACACCAGGTCGTTTTCTATACGCTAAACGAGGATCGGTCCAAAATTGACGAAAGTAAAAATCCAATGTGAAGTCCTATTCAATTCACAATTCGATTCGACGCGATATCGATTTCGTTTAAGAGGGGGAAAGGTAGCAAAAAGAGATTGAGAGGTTATATCATATTAGTAAACGTTGGCAGTGATCACTTATAGTTCTAGGTAACTAAACGGCTATTAACTAAAAGTCTTGTGTGTTTTAATTTATTTTGATCAACTAAAAAAATTCATAGATAGGAAATGGGTAGAGAAAATTCGTGGAAACTAGGCGGAAAGTTGTTCTTATTTTCTTTTTTTTTTTTTTTGGGCACAACAGATACACTTAACGAACATACAAGGAAAAGAACTTGCGGCAAATGGAAACCAAGGAAAATTCATAACGTGCAACAATTTTCTTTTATAAATTTTTGTACAGGAAGACATAGGGATATGGGGCATGCAAAACATCGAATTGAAACTTTTTACAGCTTGTTTTCGTGGGGGACGGACTGGGGACGGTCGGTAATGAGATCCTCAGAAGTCATAATAAAGGATGAAAGGAAAAGTACCGAAAGAAACAAATGAAATTAAAGCTTATTTACATTAGCATTTGGAGGCGGGGGTTATGGGGATCGTAGAGGTAAGCATATAAGTAGTACGGAAACCTCTCACAAATATTCGTATGGATTCGTTGCTGTGATTGTGAAGTAGCTTGGCTTTTCTGGCTACTAAAAGGGGCTTGGGTTATTACTAGACTACGATGGCATCTATGGCAACAGGCTGGCAGGTAGTTATTGGTACGCTTTATACAGTATACAGTATCGTTGGCTGTTGGCTTGGCTCTTTTTATTTTGTTTGTGCCTCGAAGCTAAGCGTTCTGGGATTGGTTTAGTTTGGAACCGGATTCGATTGGGGGTTTGGTTTGGATTTGAATTGTAAAACGACAAACAATTTGGTTGTGTTTTAGGCTCTGTTTGTATCTGGTTCTGTGTGTTTGTGGGTGGTTGGGTTGGTGGCTGGTTGGTTGGTGTGTGTGTCTGAATATGGGTATTGTTTCTGGGGTCGGGGCCGGGGTCGGGGGCGGATAAAGACAACTACTCGAGTTGTTTCTCTCAGTCTTGCATATCATTATCTTCAAGCGCGTCACGTGGCCGACAAGGAACCAAAAATTAAACGGAAAAGCATGTTAAGGTAAATGTAAATGTAAATGTTAAAGGTAAATGCAAATGCAAATGTAATAATAATAGTAGTTGTAGCTGTAGCTGTTGTAGCAGGTAATAACATTTGTAAGTAGTTATAAATATTTATAGAGAGGAGCGCACACTGCTTGCTTTTTGGGTACTTTTGCCGAGTACTTTAACGCACGCTGATGTGCCTACATGGCGTATACGTATTTTCTATATGGCTACGTGTATTATTTATGCTGCGAAAATTGCACACGGCTCTCGTGGGTTGCTTGCAATTTTTTTCCTTGGCGTTACTCGCTTTTTATATTATTCGGAATATAAGTAAATATATATTTTTTGCAACTAGCAGATTTGGTTTCCACTCGGTTCTTGGCACGCCCAAAACAAAAAACTCAAACACAAGAATGTTAACGAGAACGAAACTCAAAACTCAAGCGCAATTGAAAACGGAAATTAAATTTCGTGTGGATTATGCAATTTTCATAACTTTGTTGTTTTCCGGGTGGGGCGTTTTTCTGTTGTTTTATTGTTGCAAAAAGGGTTCTGTTGGATGGGGGGTCAACCTGGATTTCTATTCTTATTTTTATATTCTTGGCACACACACAAAATCAACTCTAAATACGGATACTTATGTGGATGGCGGTTTATATATAGATGGTTCACAATTAAACCCCAAACGTGAGCGGGTCTATCGAGTTGTTTGTTTTATTTTTATATATCTCGTTATACCATTTACAATTTACATACAATATATGTATATATGTTTATATATATCTGTTTGTGCGTGTGACTGTGACGGTGTTGTGTGTATTTGCTCCTTGGTACAGTAGTCTTTTTTTTTCTGCTGGTATTTGGATGTAACCTCATGTCATGTTGATTTTAACTGCCTCGCTGCTCGCCTGAATTTGGATTGGATTGGATGGGTTGTCTTATGTAAATTTGTCACTGTGTACACAGAGAAAAAAGAGTCCTAGAAGCAGGAATTCTTTTTGAAGAAAGTATTTGGAAAAAGTCTTAAAAGTCTGCCCAAAAAGTTGGCTAGGAAAATGAAGTATTTTCCTTTTTTGAGGGAGGAAGAGTGTTCTTAAGAGGATTCTCAAATCAAGAATTACTTTTCCCAGTGTATCTGTTTCTGTATCAGTGTCATAGTGTGTGTGTGTACGCGGGCTGTTGTTCTTGTTTCGGTTTGGCATTGGCTCAGTTTATTTTTGAATTATTTTCATTAGCAGCGTAGCAATTCTGTTTTTGTTGCCGGCACCCAAAATGTGGAAATGAAAAATTGTCATGTGAGGAGAAATGATCGGGCTGAAAATGAACATGTTATTGTTGCTGTTCTTGTTGTTGGTAGTGTGGTTCTTGCAGTTGTTATCCTTGTTAATGTGTTTTCTTTTAGTGGATTGTATATAGTGGCAGTGGCGGTGGCAGTGTGTTCGTGTTTTCGTTCGTGTTGGGCATGTTATTTTCGCATAAATTGATTGCCAAAGCCAAAACGGTGCAGGTGTTGGTTCATTTATGGCATACGAACATTTCCTTAAGGTAAAATGGTGACATTTTCAGAGCGGCGAAGCCAATGAAAAATAGTTGGTGTTTTCAAATCTCTAAAAAATCCGCCTTAAAGTAGCTACATGTTTGTGCATTGTGAAGGAGCCAAAGTACAAAAGTGTACTACATAGCATACTCCGAGGCACATTTTGTAGGAGATATTAAAATACCATTTACTTCCCTGGCGCCTCTGAAATGTAAGTGAATGTGTAGGTCCTTAAGTGTATGCAGCAGGAGTGCAGCAAAATCAGTGTAAGTAATGTGTATGAGTTCCTCTTAGGTGCGATCTTGCAACTTTCTCAACGAATCATTTGGAGTATCTTTGAATTCTCGTGTCTGCCAATTGGGGTGAATTTCTTGAATATTTCAGGTTCTCTCTTTTTGTCACACTCATTTCGATAGTAAGTCAATAGGTAGTTAGAGTTCCAGTGATGGAAAGGTCAATGACAGAGACTAAACAAAAGAAACGAGTGTCTCCTAAGTCCTAAAATTTAGAAATTTATGACCCCACAGGTAGTTTCAATCGCATATACTTTAGTTTTATTTGAAAATAATTTGAAAAGCTGTTTGAAATACTTGATAAAACACTAAACCAATAAGAACGTGCGACGTACACAAAAGAATTGATAATTTCATAAAGTCGTACAGTAAATTTCATAAAATAATTAAGAAATCCAATATTATTTTATAGAATATGAGTTTGAGGCTCTTTAAGGTATTGTTTTTTGGCCATTCCCCGCTAAAGAAAAAATATATAAAAAATACACAGAAACAGGCATAAATGAGTAGTTGTAGTCCCTTGTAACATGTATGTATGTATGTCATGTCCATATATCGTTTGACGAACACATCGACACCGAGCTTGATTATATGCTATTTATATGCTGTGTGGATATTGATATTCATTCATATTCATCTTGTTTTAACAAATACGCATGCGCGCAGCCTCTGTCAATGGGACTGCTGTGAGTAGTTCGAATTTAGTACTTTTGCATTTGACCAGATCACAACAAACAGAATGACGGTTATATGAGAGTATAGATGTATAGTAGATATATGAATATGGCATAAATATCTCTCGTTTCTCTGGGGTGGGGTGGGGGGCCCAACATTGTGTCAGTGTTTATGTTGGTGTGGCATGTGATCGATGAGGCGATGAATGAAGAATTGGATTAGGGATGTCTAAGTTCGTTTGACTTTCTCAATATATCTGCTTTCCTTGAGAATCCTGAGATGGGGATGCAATAAAGGCAAAGTAACAAAAGAGGCAAACGTAAATTAACGAATGGAAGTGGCATTTCAAAGCGACAGTTCTGAAAACGCAGATAGAGAGTGAGATAGACAGAGTGTGGTAGAAAGAGAGAGAGAGACTCGTCTCAAAGATAAACACCGAAATGTGTGGAATTCTGTTTTGGGTATTTTCTATGTAAATTTCGAACTGTAGTACTTTGTGTGTTTTTTCGATTTGCATTGTTCTGGCTGAGAAGCATTGGATTTCACAATTTCAATAATGAAACAACAAACAATATGCGAACACCATGGCCTATTGATATTAACATTGAAACAATAAACACAAAACGAGTATATGCAACACGGGAATTTCATATTTGGCAATGAGGCAAGTCGACTGCATTGCAATAACAATTCGTTTCACACAACATTTATTTGTAGAACTTTGTATATATTTATATTGGTATTTATGTGTATAGATATATTGTATTTATATACTGCATATATATATTTTGTTTTTTTTTTTTGGGTGGCTTGCAGTTTGCTTTGAATGTTCGAAACAAACAGAATCGTAAGTGAATCAAAGTAATCGTAATGAATTTGTATGTCTTCTAGCCAATTTTGGGGAAATCAAAAGAGTTAACAATTATGCTAAGACACAAAATGAGCTTTAAGCAACAGAGACAGACATTGAGAGATAAACATATAGTGGGAGAGAGAGACAGAGATATGTATTTATAGAGTTAGAGAGAAAGACAGAGAGAGAGAGAGAGCGAGAGATAGTTACAGGTAGAGAGACTGAGAGAAATTAAGAAGTATACGAGTAGATTTATGAATTTTTTTTGTTTGCTTTTACGGAAAAAAAAATTAGGAACATTTGTTTGTATCTGTTGTAAATTGTAATTTAATTATTATTTTTTGTTTTGTAGTTTTGTTTTTATTTTGTTGTTGTTGGTATTTGGTATATATTTTTTACGTATGTACCATGAGAACTTCCGAAACCGAACTGATACTGAGGACATACATTGTGACGCCAACCTCCACAGGGGGACCTGCAACATATACACACACACGGATTGATGGAATTTTCATTTTGCGTTTGGTATTGGTATTGGTATGGTTGTAGTTGTCGCTGTTTGGTAATTGTTATTCTGTTATTGTAGTGGCAGTGGATGTGTCTAAAACCCAAAATATATATTATATATGAGAACGGAAACACACACACAGCGGTACGGGGAACAATGGACGTGGTACGGAGTACGCAGGACATTCTGTTGACACTTTTCGCTGCCTACTTTCGAGCGCCCTTCCCTGGGCTCGACATCGACGACGCGTCGTCGACATCGTCGGGTGCTGTTTAATTTCCATTAGCAAAATTAAATATATAATGTACGGTTAACACTTAAACTGGCAAGCGGTGCTTTGCTGTTGCTCTGTATTTTAATTCTTTTGTATAATTGTTTTCTATTTGGTTGTTGTTCTTTGTGGCTCTACTAAATTTGTGTTTGGAGGCTTTTGCTTCAGTTGATTGCACGCGCCGAATGAAAACCAAATCAGTTAACTACTCTAGTTTGCTTTTTGTTGTACATAGTATATTTTCGTTAGCTCAGCTATACGAAAAAGAGTTGCAGTTGGTAATAACAAATGCGCCTAGCAAATAAATATCTATGGTAGCTAAATGTTAATCGAAGTGAATTAGCGGATTTCACACACCATTTTTCAGTTTGCATTATTTTGATTGAGAGATTGTTTTATATATATTATATGTTTTATTTTTTTTTTTTTTGGGAATTGCGATTTGATATCTTGAAGCTTTGAATGATTTATGTGGGCCTATAAAAAGAAGAAGACAAAAAACAATACGCATGAAGTGAGAGGCACGAGTTTCGCTAGGTTTTAGTTTATGTTTGGTTTTCCGGAAGGGTTGAAATGTTTGATGTTTCTTTTATATTTTTTATGTTGTTGGGACTGGCGTGTGTGTGGTTGTGTGTGTTTGTAAGTGTGTGTGTTTTGGGTAATTTCGATGTGCTTGGCCAATTAGACATACACAAACACACACAGAGGTAAACGTGAACTGTAGTGAGCACAGAAGGAAGTCATTTCGTAGAGCTTAAGGAACATAAAAAGCTTTTGCCAATCGTTGGTTTCGATGGAGAGAGAGAGAGAGAGAGTAGGAGGAGTTGACATTTAGTTTACAAAGTGTTTACGATGCTGAAGAGGGGGGAGAATTCGAGACGGGGGTATCGTAACATTTTGCCCTACTAATTCTGGCCTCTGGCCCCTCGTATCGAGTCAGCGCAGCTCCTAACACACACAGACCTTGACTCAAGTATTCCCTTCGGAAATGAAATCAAATTCAACTGTGGAACAACAAAAAAAAAAAAGAAGGAACAACACACACTTAAACACAGCGGCTATAAAACGAACTAAACATTCGGAAGAGTTAGAGCTTGAGAGATTTAGTACCAAAAGGATAACTGATAAGGAAACAATACGGTTGTGAGCGGAAGGAAACACAATAGGAGCGATATCATAGGGTGTGGATAAGATTCGCAAATAACACTTTCAACTGGTGTACTTTGGTCAACGGTTAGAAATAATATAGATCGGTCTATCTAGGGATAAGTGGGGGAGTGTTTGCAGATCAGGAGAGAGATAGAGATCATACAAAGCAAAACAGGAAATGAGAAAATCAGGAAATCAAGACTTGTGTGTGTGTGTGGGGGGTGGGTGGGTGAGAGCAACAAACTAATGCGTTTAGTGGTACGGAAAACGAAAAGTCTTAAACAAAAAAGAACTCCAACAACAAAGACCAAAGACAGAGAGATAGAGTTAGGAGTTAGATAGTTAAGATAATTAGAGATAGAATGCGAGAGAGCGCTTATACGGTAATAGAAAGGTACAAAGTTCAATTAGTTTGTACCATTTTCACTTCTGAGAGCGAGCTGATCGATAGCACATACATGGTGACTCCGACTTCGACAGGAGGTCCTGCAAACACGTATGTTATAGTAGGTGTTACATAGCTGGGTTAGGTGTGGATAAAGGTTAGAGTCTACATAGTATAGTGTTTTTTTTTCTTCTTATAATGCCCGCTGCGCCTCGACCGCCCTACATAGTTCACTTCCATATATATTTATTCATTTTTAACGGGCTGTGCCCCCATTTGCGTTTCGTTCAGGTCGCGTTGCGTTTTTGGGTAAGTGTGACTGGGGATAGCTACCATATATATGTAGGTATATATATAGAGATGGGTGTCCGGAGATTGGTCTACTTACCACCGTAATTGGGTCTTACTCTTTTGTCGTAACTAACACTAAAGGAGTCGAGTATAGCGGATATGTTTACGTCACCCAGCATGCTGCCACCGCCAGTTCTGTGAAGAGAAGAGGAGAGAAGGAATCGAGGATTCATTTCATTAGTGCGTCCCTTTGTTTTCCGATTTAACAATAAACAATGTAAGCCATTTGTCAGGCCGCGTAAATGGAGTGTGAATCAATAACGGATGCACGGATGTTCGCATCGTAACTCTTTCGCTGTGAAATCCCCTCTTCTTGTTGTATTTGTTTAAAACTTATCTTGCTTATCGAACAAAATAACTGATTTTTATTTCAAAAAACATTTTAATCTATATGAAAAGTATCTATAATTAAAAGTAATGTAATTAAAAATGATATAAGATCTATCGGTGTGTTTTTACAATTATAAAATGTTTTCAAGGTGCGAAGATTCGAATTTCAATTAATAAAATCCTATGTTTCTTTATAAAAAAGTAATAATATACGCAGTTTTCATATACGATTAATCCAGGCGTTCT
>JAEIIH010034130.1:0-12279 GCA_018904745.1 Drosophila orosa | reverse complement strand
GAAAACGACTAATTAGATCGCCTAATGGATGTACCCTTTCTCCACAAGAGTAACCCCTGTGTAGGCATCGAATTTGTTCATTTTTTTTACTCCACAGTTTTCTCTTTTGTTACTGCTGCTGTTTGTCTTAGGCAAGATTTTCAATAATTATTGCCACTTATGGTCCCGCGACTCTGGGGTCTTAGAGAGACAGAGAGACGAGACCGAGACTCTGGGCATCGGAATCGCGGAAGAAGGGGCTCTCTCGAGTGGCCAAGCTCTTGGCATGCAAATATGCTAAACAGTAGCAGTCACAAAAGCTGGGGCTGCTGTAGCTGAAGTTGATTATGCTGCTTAAGTCAATGACGGGCGATGACTGAGCACAAGATTTGCTATGGTTGGCTATGGGGATTTTCAGCCATCAGCCATCGTCCACTTTGCTTGTCAGAGACAAGTTTGAAGTCTCTTTTTGTGTGTGTGTTGTATGTTAATTAGTCAGAGTCGCCCCAATGAGGCAGCAGATTTGTTGTCAGTCTCCCCCGATTTCCAATTAGTTGAAGAGTTGGGAAATCAGTTTCCCTTCTTCTTCTCTCTATCTCTTTCTCCCTCACAAAACCTGCATTCTAATCCGCTTAGGATTCCGAATATGATGACCCGCGGCCCGGAAACTTGTCGCCTAATCAAAGAGCTGGCGTCAATTCGCCTGCGGGTTAAGTAACGCCGCTCATTACCCAAATGGGTTGGCAATGCAGGAGAGAGGAGGTTGTCTTAAGCTGAAGGCTAAACACGAACCCACACCCAGGTGTCAACAAATGTCGCACTTGTCCGCTTTCCTTTGCAACGGGAAGCAGGTGAGGGTGAGTTGAAGAAGGGTTCCATTTGGGGTGGCGGCGGCGGCGGCGATGTCTAGATTAAACATTTGACCGGTTGACAAACATATTGCCACGGTAACTACTAGCTCGGGACCCGGAAAGCGTTGCTAATCCTTATCAAAGACGACGCCCTCTGCTTTCTATGCATCACCAAAAATTGTGAACAAATTAAATTGTCAACTTTTATCGTCACTTATCGTCCTGCTTTTCCCCCTTGGTGACCTCTCAATTTGTTTGTTTGCCTGCCTGCCTGCTTGTTTGTTGTTGGGTTTCCTCGACACTAATGGACTTTGAATCACAAATGTCGAAGTTGTAGTAGTATTAGGAGCAGCAGCAGTATATCCCCAGATCCAAAGGGATGTTTAGACCCCCGGGGTGGGATTTACAAGAGAGAAGGAGGAGGAGGAGGGAGGATGGGAATCCCTGCATATTTACATTAGCAATGATACGATTCCAGGGACATACAACCACCAAAGAAGCACCCAGAAACATCCGTTTAAACATGCGGTCCCATTACCCAAATTAAGTGAATCATTCGGATTGGCATTGTTTTGCTTTCGCCAGAAGGAGAAGCGAAGCCCCGCAAACCGCCGACAACTAAATAAACAGCGAGAAGTTCTCAAGGGGGGGAAAGTGAAGAGAATTCTCTGGTAGAACAGAGCGCAGAGATTGCGATGCAGATGCCAGAGATTCGAGTTCAGAATCTGATTCATTGTGTGGGCATTGCGGGGGTGTGGTAGCACTCAATTGGTTTCACGCGGTGAATTAAAATGAGCGTGAAATTAGAGCCAAATAGAGGGAAAAAGGTTGATTACATTAGGGTGGGCACAGGGAAACTGACCAAAATTGATTAAATAAATTATAAAGAACCAAAACCCTTCAAACAAATGTAGATTACAATGAATTTAGCAAAAAATAGATCTGTTAAGCGGAATATGTTTTGATTTAAACAATAACAAATCAATTTAAAGGTACCTTTAGGTTTTCTTCCCATTTCTTGTTATAAAAATATGATATTTTAAGTACTTCCCTAAGAAACCCAACCTACAAAAGCTTAAAATACTCAAAATACTCTTCTAAATTCTATAATATCTCCACACTTACCTCCACTCGTTCCTCTTTGAGATCCACCTTCAAAGCCAACTGCTCCCTGAGCACCACATCCGGATAGTGGGTCTTGTCGAAGGTGGCCTCCAGTTGCTCCAGCTGCTCCTCGGTGAAGATGGTGCGATGGCGACGCTTCCTCTTTGGCGGCGGCCCATGGCCCAAGTGCCCCAAATGATGGTGCTGTCCGTGACCGTGGTGATGCGCTCCCAGATGCGGATGATGTGGATGGGAGTGCGGGTGATGTGGGTGGTGGCCATGGCCGGCCGCCAATCCTGCGGCTGCTGCTCCGCTAACATGCGCCTGCATTTGAGCGGCGGCCACATGGGCCACGGCAGCCGCGTGCATGTAGTTGGGATAGAAGTTGGGGTAGGCCACTGTATGGGGAAGAGGAGCAGGAAAAAAACAATAAGAAAATTCATTATTCCCGTGGCTGTAATAACAGTCATATCATCATCATCATCCTCATATATGCAGAGGAAAGAGGGGGGCCGGGGTAAGAGGAATATTCCTCGGTAAATCCTTAAAAATGCGCATAACATAAAACGCGGAAAAACGGCCGCCATGTTGGCTTTAACAGTTGAGGAAAGAAAATTAGTAGCTCCAGGAAATGTTTCAAAAAGCAAAGGAAATTTAAAAAAAAATGAAATTGCTTACTTAAAAATATATTTAAATATTTTCTACAACTAAAACTCTCTTGATTAATTAATCAAAATATATTTCCTATAAAAATGAATTTAATTTATATAGAAACTACAATTTTTACCCCATTTGTAAGCGCACAAGTGCGGCTTCCGTTTCCGGTTGCAGTACAAGCTCAGGGAAAAAATGTATGGCGCCCGGAATTTTTTATTTTTTTTAATATTCATATCCTGCGGGGGAGCCTTTGAATGAATTTAAGCGGGGATTCTGCATAAATCTTCGCCAGAGATCCACGCTCGAATCAACACAAGACCCACAGCTTGCGTCCAAACCCCAGCACATTCTTAAAGCCCAACCCCCCCTCAGGTGGCTCAATCTGAGACTTAGGCCTCATGCAAATCCTCTCACCGCACAAAATCGAATGGAAATGGGAAAACGGGGAAAGGGAAATGCGGAATCATCTTTCACGGATCATTGCCTAATTATGAATAATGCCATTCAGGATTCGCTTGGAGGATGAGTGTGGTTCGGTTCAGTGGTTGAGAGGATGAGGATGAAAATAAGGATGTTGGGATACATGAGTGCATGAGTGGGTGCCCTCAAGGTGTTTTTCCGCGAGTTTAGAGCAGAATAAAATAAAGAATTGAACAAGTACAGTGGTGGTTATAAGGAAAATGAAACTTTTCTACGATTAATCTATCAAAAATATCAGGGAATTGATATAAAATATTAAGCTATATTTAGAGGCGTTACTAAATGGGTATAACATATTTAAAATAATATATTTTAGAGGAATTTTATGATGAAGAAGCTGGTTTTCTTGCTTTCTAATCATTTAATTAAATGAAATAAAGGCAAACCTATAGGTTTTGAAAGAAGCTCTTTCTTTCTTCAAACAATTCATGATAAATTATAACCCCCTAACCCCTTAGACTTTGCAACATTTCTAAGAAAACCAAGAACTCCACTTAATGCTAAGCTTACCCAGAAAATCAGAGGGCGAGGCGGCAAACCCGCTTGCCGCTGCCGCTGCCAGGTGTCCCAGATGCAGGCCGGGATGCTGCAGCATGGCAGGAACCCTCTGCGGTCGAATTGGACTGGCGGCGGCGCTGGAACTAGAGTTGGAGTTGGGCGAGGCGGGAGACTCGGCTCCACTGCGCTTCAGTCCCAGACTGATGCCATTGGAGGTCAGTCCATTGTGCAGTCCGCCGTTGCTGCTGCTGTTGTTGTTGTTGTTGTTGTGGTTGCTGCTCTGGTTCGCCGTGGATGCTGCCTGCCGGGAGCCCAGGATGCTGTCGATGGTAAAGAGCGAGGCGGCGGCTGCCGAGGCAGCACCTCCTCCTCTCCTTTCATCCTCGAGAATGGTGACTCCCGACTGACTGCCATCGTCGGAGGACGGCGTTTGGCTCTGGCTCTGCAGGTGTTGGTGATGATGATGGGCATGCTGCTGCTGTTGTTGCTGCTGCTGGAGCACCGACTGCAATCTCTGGCCCAGGTAACCGCATTGCTGTGAGTTTAGGAGCATGGCGGTGGTCAGGTGATAGGCAGCCGAGTTGCCTGGACTCCGTGAGATCTGTCGCGGAGGCTGTTGCTGCTCGCCAAGATCGCTGGGCGATCGCTTGAGCGTGTAGCCCGCCGGCGGGGAGTTGGTTTCGACCATTTGGGCAAGTAGGGAGCCCGTGGGTGGCGGCGTCGGCGGTGGCGAGGGACTGGGCGTGCTTACGACGGTGATCTTGAATTTGGCGGACTTGGGGGACGGGATGATGTTGTGGTCGGGCGTGCTGCTAGGGCCGTCTCCGCCTCCGCCTCCAGCTCCTGCTCCTCCTCCTCCTCCGTTGGTTGCGCCGCCCGCCAGCGTCGCCGGGGTCCACAGTGAGGAGAGAATTTTGAAGATTTTTCGTTCTACTTTCGAAGGCGAAAACAGTCTCGAAAATGGCACTTAATTGTACGTATTATAACCCGAAAAGGTTCACTTAATAATCGCACTGAACACGCGTCGTGATTTCTCATAAATTTTCACAGGTTTTTATCTAAGATTTTCTCTACCGAAACGGATGGAACCCTTCTTGTCCGCTCGAGCTGCGAAACTGTTGTGAGAGCGTGTGCCGCACGACAAGTTGTCGTCAATCCAGTTTTCACGGATACAGATGCAGGCCAGCAGTGCCAGATACAGATACAGATACAGACACAGGCGACGGGCTCTCTCTCGTTAAGCAGACATTTTTGGTCTCGGAACCAATGAGATTGCACTGAAGCCACGCCCCCTTGTGCTACCATATTGTCTGGCCGTACTCTCTCTCTCTCACTGGTTGTGGACCTCTCTTTCTACCCGGCTCTCGGTGTCCCTTTTCCACGAACGAACCATTGTATTTCCGGTGGTTGCTGGCGTTCGTTCCTCCCAAGGTTGCCAGGAGAATGAAGAGGTCTGAGGATGGCCAAAGATGGCGCTTCGGAGATAATGCTCCCCCTTGATGGTCTCCCCCCAATTCTTTATCCTATATTTTATTTTGTATTTTTTCTCTGACAGTTATTTGTACAGATAAAGTCATCACTGACAGACCCCATGGCCCCCCAGAGAAAGAGAGAGAGAGATAGAGAAAGCTGCACAGAGGAAGAGAGAGAGAGAAGGGGAGCATGTGCAAAAGAGATGGTTATACAGAGGCTATCCTTGTTGCTCCTGCTGGAAAGGAGAGTGTAGATAGTGTGGGGAGCATAAAAATGTTGCCTTTGGTAATGTGGAAAATCACCCAGGGTGGTGGTGGCGTCGTGAGCTCTCTTCTGCTGGGGGATTCTCCGCGCTGCTGTCTCTGCCGGCGCAGTATCTTAAGAAGATAATGACTAAATTAATGCTTTTATGTTTTTGGCAACACATAAACATCATTATGCGCTCAATCCGCCCACGGAGATGCGCTGGTTCTGTTTTTTTTCTGCTCTTTCTTTGGGGGTTAAAGTTTTTACATAAGAGTGGGGAATTGTATGTACTATATACGAGGAAATCTACGGAAATAGTGAGGGATTTATTAAGGAAATAAAATAGAGGGAGAAATGGGAAGAATTACGGTAGACCCTAAACTACTAATAATCTCCAGCATTTTGTGTGACCAACTATAGCTATTGTGCCTGTGTGTGTGTTGGCATATGAAAATATTTTAATCTAAAGTTTCCACATCAAACATGCCCAAGTGCAAAATCCCCAATGGACGCCACGGGGTCTTCTCTCCCCTCTGAAATGCAGGAAAACAAAAGCTAAGCTTCGACTAATGATAAATGCAACTCTGGCAAGCCACACACAGAAACGCCAATGGAAAGTCAGCTGGGAAAAGCGAATGAAGCGAAAAGTCACCACAATGTCACCTATGTGTTGTGTGGGTGTGTGTGTGCGTGGGATGTGTTTATATAGGAATCACTGGGAGAAAAGCTTCAGCTTATATAAATACTGTAAGATCTATATATTATTTGTAATTAAAGATTTGTGGGAAAAAGTATGTAAGCACTTTCCTTATACAATTTTGTAATGCATTCTTTTTTAAAGATCTTAAGATCCTAAATTGCAGGGAAAACCGGGTATATATTTTTTATTTATGGGTTTTTTAAAGGTAAACTACAAAACCTTGTTCCTGGTTTGATCAAAACTGGATTATAGAGCTACTTCTTGGCATAGCCAAAGTCTGCCATCAGTATCCTTTAACTGTCTGACCATTAAGTTGCGAATTCTAGCGTTAAAATCAAGCTAGACCTGCAAGAATTATTAAGAAATTAATTAAATTTCATTTAAAATTTTATAAAATTCAAAATTCTCTCAAATTTAAAATATTCCTCTGTGTAATACAAAGGACAAAGAGGAGGTCCTGAGGGGGTCCTGAAGCTTACATAAATGCAGATATGAGGGTGTGCGTGTGGGTGTATGTATCCAACTGATTACAGGGAAAGCACGGGGGGGAAAACGGCAAGGACTCCTCTGCCATGCACACATGCACATTCACATGCTGTAAAAGGATGAAAGGATGACGGCTGATGACGTCGACGAATGTGACCAAATGCTTTTAGAAATTATTGAATAATTAAGCAGAGACGAGGACCAAAGGACCAGAGGGCCACCCAGGACATTTTCACTCCTCTCTGTGGATTCTTCTCTCATACCCTCTCCTTCACTTTTCTCTAGCTTTTCCATATTTGCCTTTGCACTGAACTTCTTACATGACCAAAACTCCCGACGGGAAAAGCGATGATGATGATGGAGAAATGAGAACTGAGAAGGGGAGAAACAAGGAGAAGTGGGAGAAAAAGGGGAAGCACTGGGAGTGCGCTTCTCGCTAAGCTCAAAAGTTGTGCTGCCGAGTTTTTACTATTATTTTTTTCTTGCTTCTCACGTTCCCAGTTACTCCCTCACACTGACCTGCTTTCTTTTTTTTTTACTACTCACTCGCACTGTACACTTTTTGTTTTAGTTCGTAGATTGAATTTTAAATAAAAAATTATATTAACTCGTCTAAGTATTGTATTTGCTTAGCCTCCCTTTCTGCTCTCCCCATCGATTGGCTGTGCTCGCAAAAAAAGTTCAATTGGCAAAAGGACTAAGCAAACATTGTGGAATAAAAGGTTTTTCTACTTTTCCATTTGAGAACTGGGGAAAAACGACTGAGGGACGGGAACCGAAATCATCTTCCTCTTCGAACTTTTTCTTGACTCCAGATGATGTTCGTTGATTTTTATTTCGATTTTCTGTTGCCATTTCTCTTTTCAACGCCCACGGCAACATTTGCCAGTTGTGCAAAATTAGAAAAGTTTTCTTCCACTCTCTCTCTGTCCTTTTTCCTTTTCTCTCTGATGGTTTCCTAGAAGCGGAAAAACATGTAGGAGGAGGAAGGGGAGTCGGAGGGAGCGTGTGCTTTGGGTATTTGTCTTGTTAAAAATTTAAGCGAATTTCCTCGAGAAGCCAAATCGAAATCAGCATCGGCAGCAGCAGCAGCAGCAACTGAATCCGCACCAGAATCGCAATCTGATTCGGGATTCAGAAGCTAAATCCCTGGCTGAGGATTTGCAATTGCTCTGCGGCTGAGTCAGCCTGGTGCTGACATTGATATGTTAATGAATCCGCATCATCGACGACGACAACGACGACGACGGTCTCTAATCCTTGCCAGCAGCCACCCCGGGAACATACCCAGGGATCTCTTTATATGGTCACACACCGGTTTTCGCTGAGCAGTCAATTAAATGTTTAATCCAAATATCGTTTTATGCGTCGCATAGAGAGCAGAGGCCGGCTTGTCCTTAGATTTGCCAAGCGAGAGAACCCAGCGAGAGCTACATGTATGGACAAGGCAATAAGAGGGCAGAAGGTACACAGGGAAAAATATACGAAATATTTAGCAGGATTTTCTTTAATTTCTGAAGCTTTGATGAGTAATAGTGCTGGTAGAATCGATAGTTCTGGTATAGATTTTCCATAACATCTAACTAATTTAAGAAATTAATAAACCAATTAACCTCTTAGCAAAATAAATATATGATAGATCAGCAAAGGGCACTCCATGGCTCAATTTGCTCACGCTGCTCAAACCGTTATCTTTTTTCGGAGGCAGCTGGACGAGCTGCTGCTCAAACCGTTAGATCTCGTGCCCTCCGCTGTGATAGATTATACTTTCTGTCACTTTTAAACGACACAAACTTGAAGCCTTTTTTATATACTTTGGTTCTAATTATCTTGTAGTTGCAACTAGATTTCTGCTTCATAAAACACTTAATTGTATTCAAAAATAATGTACAACTTTCCTCAAAAAAGCTTGGACTACAACTTTCTTGCAGTGTACCGAATAGAAGCATTATCCAATGGCAATGGCAGTCGCATCAAGGGATCAGTCAGCTCAGGGATCGGGGATCGGAGGATAAGTTTAATCTTGCGATATGCGTAAGCGTGCAAATTGCATCGATTACGCATGGCGAGCGGGATGAAAGAGAGGCCAGAGCGGATCAGAAAAAGACAGGGATATCCAAATGGAAGGGAGACAACAACAAAAGGTGCAATAAAACCGAAAACCTCTGAGCAGATGAATGGGAACACGCGGCAGAGGGAGCGAGAGGTAGGCAGGGCGTGAGGCGAAACCCAAAATGGTTGCCGATCAAAGAGGAGTAAGTCGGAGAGAGAGAGAGAGAGAAGGATACAGAGCATTAGCAGCTGCTTTTTTTTTTATTTTGCCTCCACAAGGAAAAAGGATCTGTGTTTTGGGTTTATATTTGCGTAAACAAGGCCACACTTTGGTCAGAGCCCTGTTTGATATCGGGCTCAGCTTGTTTGATTTGCTTTGGGAAGATGTTTCCAAAGGATAATGCCTGAATAGAGGCTCCAGGGAACACAGAGAACCCAATAATAATAAAACTAAGTGAGAAATCAATTGACAGATAACCTTCCAAATAGAGTTCTGGTTTCAAAATCCTGCCCAGGGGCAACCCAATGGTTTAATCATTTGCTATTATAATATTTAAGAGAAAAAGTAAGGAAATCCTTGGATAAAAAGTATATAAAAACGAATATGATTTTCCTGCCATTAAATCATTTCCATTATAATAACTTATCGAAATTTTGTAATTAATGTAATTTGCCAAAAGCAAATACAAACCAAAAGTAAAAAAGGGGCGAGAACAGAGCACAAACATTGTAAGATACATAAATACTATGTAATATATATCTCTACCCTCGAAATGGTATTGTTTTCCTTTTTTACCTCCCTCATTAAAAGGGAACAACCTCCCATAACAACTCTCCCCTTTTTGCTGTCATAATTTTTCGTGTTGATTTGATGCGTAATTAAAAATTTAAATTATATAGCTCGAGGATATTTTTTGGGGGGCGTGTAGGTGGAAGAAATATGGAAAAGGGAGCAAAAATGGCAGGCCAGAGTCAAATATTTGTCAAGTGGAAGCGGCAGGAGGTGAAAAAAGGAGCAATCCCATTTGGCAAGAACTTTTACTCTTTACCGAAAATTACTTCAACTCAATTAATTAACCGAGTTTTCTTTGCAGAGAGAAAACCCCATTTACATCTCCCATTGTTGTGTGTGTTTGCTTTAACTCTTTTTGGGCAAATCTCGCAAATCAGAATCTTGCGACTGTTATTTCCCCAGGTTCCTTCTCGTCGTCGTCGTCGTCACCTCCAGACAAAGCCAAACAAATTGGCAAACAAACAAATCGCGAAAGAGAAATAGAAATAGAAAAAAAACAAAACTAGACAAAAATGGAAAGGCTTGCAAGGGTGCAAAGAATTGTGACTAGAAATATTGGGCCTTGGGAGTCGATAGAAGCACTGAAAAAAAAATAAATCAAATATGTTTATTAAATGAACAAGGGAAAATAAAGATAGGAATGCAAGGAGGATCGAAATTTTCTCTTTTAAATAATTATTAAAGAAAATATTGCAAGATTTTTTGAAGAGTCTCGAGAATTTGGGGGATATCGTACACCCAAAAGGCTTTATTGTTCCTGAAAAGACGCTATATACAATTTTTGAACTATGAAACTTAATGTAAGAACAATTTTGATAAGGATTGTTATTTGAAAAGAAATTCTTTACGTTTATAATTGAATACAGAACCCAAAGAATGTATTTTAAATATATTAAATGACAAATTAAAGTATTAAACACTAAAGTGATCGCTTTTCTCCCAGTGATTCTGCAGAATCAGCTCCTCTGAAGGCGGCTCCTGCTTTTGCAGCGTGTGTGGCTTGTTTGCTTTTCTCCGTGTTGTTCTCCTCTTCTCTTCTCAAAGGTATTCTGCTTGTACCAATCTCCATTTCCTTGTTATCCCCGTGTTCTCTGCCATATTTGCCATGTTGTTGTGTCTCGGGCATAAAAAACAAAGCAAAACAAAGCTGCTGCTGTTCGTTCCGAGGTCCTGTTTGTTTGAGGTCGTCCTGCACCGTGTACCGTTGCTGGATCCTGATTGCCGATCGTTTTCCCTGGTCGCTTTTCAATTGACCGTTGCAAATCGTTGCAACAAGGATCAGCCGGGATAAGCCTTGTCCTTGTATGGCAACATACATATATGTATTTCCCCGGTGCTCATTTTTTGTTTCGCTTTTTCAGTGTCCCTTTCTTCACACGCCCCGCGCAGAAGAAAGGAAAAAAAGAATGGAAGGCTTTCTCCTCCACAAACGTTTCTAGTTTTTTTTTTTGTTTTTGCGGTGATTGGTGATGCGCATTTGATGGCTGCGATCCTCAACAAAAAAATACATATATATAGTGCAATCCCCCGGACCTGTGTTATCCCTCTGTTTGTGTTCAAGTCTTTGGAAAATCGTTTTTTTGCGCCTTTGCCCATTTCCTGCACGGCTAATTGCGAGAGAAATCTGCTAAGACCCTCGGATCAGTGAATACCGATGGAGATTTTGATAAAGATTTCATTTTAGATTGATTTGCAGGAATCAAAATCAGAATCAGCGGCCTACGCATCTGAATAAAAGGGGTGTGAAGTGTAGTGGAGAGAGCCACTTGAAAAATCTCGTTATCCTGTCAGCCGCAGGACTGGGCACTTGGCACCACTGCTCCTTTTGCTGGGAAAACTGCCAGTCATTTATGACTAGCTGGGGGGAAGGGGTTCCCCTGCCAAGTGGAGTGGAGTGGAGTGCTTCTTCGGCAGCTGCCTTTCGCCTGCAGCTCCCCGTATCGCTTACAGTCCCAAAAGCAGATGAATGAAAAAGAGCAGTAGCTCGTTCTTTGTGCTACCTCTCCGCCTACGACAACAGCCACCAGGAGCAGCAGCAGCAGGCAGGCAACCAGGCAGGATCAAGCGCAGGCAGAGCCGTCCTCCTTTTGTTGGGCTTAACACTAGTCCAGGGCGATTCATCCTCCTCCTGAGAAAGCACATAAAAACCGAAACCGAACCACTCAAACGCCTCGGCGGGACTCAATTGTTTTCGAGATCAATTTGCAACTTAATTGAAATCCATTTAAAGTAATGAGAGTTACTAACTTGTCCTGACCCGCGACCCTATCCTTTCGGGGACTTTTCTCCTCGTCTATTGTGAGTGTGTATGGGCATCATCCTTGCACCCTTTTCTGTGGCTTTGTTGCCCTGATCCCCTGCTCAAGAATTATAATCCCACGCGCGCGCAGTTCAGCCGAATGAATACCTGTCGCGGCACCACCTTCCGATGCTCCTGATTGTCCTGTTGTCCTGCGGCCAGAGATCTATTTGCGAGCCGTGCAAATGCAAATTGTCCCTAATGTAGCTCAAGTGAGTAGCAATCTCTCAACGCCCCGCGGCGAGGATGATACTTGCAGGGACTTTTTGTGGGTGCCCAAAAATGGGAACTGGTTCTTGGATTTTATTTCCTTCGTTTAAACATTTAAACGGAATGTTTGCAGTGCAGATATATACCTTGAAATGCAGTAAAGATAATATATAGTTTATAAGAATTAATGAAAGGTATTTTTCCAGTTAAAAATAATGTTCAGCATTAGGAAAAATCATTTTACATGAGGTTTACCTTTATTTTAATTAATTTAAGGTCTTCTTTTTATTTTAAAATAATGTTTAAGGTATAATAAATTGCTGTTATATGAAATATAAATAGATATAATATTATTTGAAAAATTTTAAAGAATACTCATATTTTAAGAAATATTTTAGAGTGAAATTATATAGTTTTTGGTAAGATATATTTTTATTCGAGTTACCTATGG
>JAEIIH010034125.1:0-15025 GCA_018904745.1 Drosophila orosa | reverse complement strand
AAAGTTGAAGACTGACAAAGTTAGCATTTTTTTTTCTAAAATTTTTTCGATCCCTATGGCAATTATATGATATAGTCGTCCGATCCGGCTCGTTTCGATTTATATAGTAATTTATTCATATAGCTTCAAAACTAAGAGACTAGTTTGCGTACAGGCGGACAAACGGACTGACGGACATGGCTAGATCGACTCGGCTGTTAATGCTGATCAAGAATATATATACTTTATAGGATCGAAAATGACCCCTTCACTGCGTTGTAAACTTCTGACTAAAACTATAATAGCCTGAAAGGGTATAAATATAAACATTTCAATTAATTAATTCAAATGTGGAACATTTTTTTTTAAGAAGATCATCTAGCTGACTCCAGGTCTAATCAGCCTCGTGTTCATGTGTGAACAGGCCTAAAAATATCTATATTCATCGAGACTCGACAATATGCTAGTTCACACAGACGGAACGTATTTCGTAAGTGGTTGTTATTTTTCTTGCAGAGAAAATCATCTTCAGCGAACTGATCGAATTTCCACAGTTACGCCGCAGTCAAATCATGCAACATTTAATCACGAAGTCTTGACATTTCTCTACGATTTTAGCTTGATTTCACTGACAATCCACATTTTTCCTATTATTTCTGTAGATGTCTGCAAGTCTTATGGCCCAAGGTCGGAGGCTCTAAGCTTAATAGTCCTTGCGAACACCCCTCTAATCTGAAGCGCGACTTTCCATGCTGGGTGTGCTCTTTCCCTCTCTTTACATGGCATCCATTATCATTCGCCTGCCATGTTTGCCCTCTGCAATTTATCATCCTAATCGAAGTACACAACAGCAATGCAACTTTTTAATTGGCCCTATCACAAGACCGACACCCCCGCTCTTCCCTTCCGACGATCGCTGTTAAACGCGTTTATATCGTTGAAGCCACAGGAATAAGACCACTTTTCTCTCTTATGCCACCGAACCCGTTCACCACGTTTCCCCCGGCAAGGCGAAACCAACCATTTACGCATTTTATGCAAGCTTACGCATTTCGCAATGCCCGATGGATTGCGGGGCGGGGCATTACGTAATACGAGTAGCAAGGCGGAGAAGCCCGGCTTGATAAACTATAAGCCACAAATTTGCATGAAGCCGCCGCCTTCGACTACAAATTGCCATTAAATGCGGCAGCAAGGGGCGACGGTGGGGCGGAGGGGCCGTTAACGAATGCCCCGCCGTACTTTGTGCGGAACCTCACCTCACCTCACCGCACCCTACTCCTGCTCAGCTCAGCTCACCTCAGCTCACCTGGCTGCTCAACAATAACTGACACCAGTTGCTGCCGCTGCTTTCCACTTTCCACTTTGTTGCAACAATTTGCGCGCCCGAAGCGCCGGTTGCGGAGGCGGATACGGATGCGGATGTGGGACCCTGAGCGGAGCAAAGATGGTGCTGCACGGAAAGAAAAGCCCTTAATATACTTGACCATTCCAAGTGCTCTTTAGGCCAAGTGTCAGGGATTCATTTTTAAGAAAACATATGGAATGCGATTTTTAATTTCTACTACGAAAGTTTTTGTTGTTTTCCCAAGTACAGTTTCTTATTCTTTTCACATAAGTATTTACTGAAGCATGCAAAATCTTATATTTTCTCTCTGTGCATACTGCTGCTGCTGCTTCATTGCATTTAATTCATTTTTATTGCAAAAGCTTACAGACAGATAGAGGGAAGGGCTGTAGGTGTGGAGCCTTGAACGTAGGAGTAGGAAAGGCCACTTGGGTGTGCTCTTTAAATTATATTGGGCAAAATTTTATGCAGTCGGAGATGCTAAGCAAGGCGAGCCAAGGCAGCGCCCTCGTCCCGCGCAGGATCCCCGCAGGATCCCTCTGGCGCGGCATGCCATACAAAAGTTTTTACAAAGTAGCTGCGGCAGCTGCTGCAAGTTTGAACACCATCCATGATGGGTACAGGAGCAGGGCCGACGAGGGCCAAAGGAGGGGGTCGGGCCAGGGCAGGACAGGACAGGATAGGACAGACAGACAGGCATTTTGATGAAGCTGCTTTATATATTGGGTGCGGGCTTTCGCTGGGTGGTCCTACTACTGGCGGCTCCTGCAGCTCCTGCAAGGAGCAGCATAATTTAAATAGCATGTAAATTAGACGGAAGTCTAAAATGAGTGCATAATGTCTACTAAAAGTGTTCTAAGTGATTGTAATTTAGGTAAAAGTTCCAGCAAAAGCGCGACTTAGTACTTAGCGAGACAGGACTCCTGGCTCATTCAATCTGCAGGCCGGGCTGATGATTGCGATTAAATAAGATACGAATTAAAAAATGGCTCTAGAAAAGAACAGTTTTATTAGTCAATTAAGCAATAAATATTGATTTAAAAAGTCTGACTATCCTCAGATGAATGCAATCGGTTCATTACATCCAACCCTTGTATTTAAATAAAGTAACTAAAATGAAACTCTATTATTTAACTGATTAATTTCCAAGTCCACTGTGATTACTGAAACAATGGTACCCTCAGCAATTTCTTTCAGATGTAAGCTATAAAGAAAAAGAAAAGAAAGAGCCCTTTACTTGAAAAATATTGTGCGTTCATTGTACTTGCTTTTCCTTTAACAAATCTTCGTGTATCACTTTTTTTCTTCTGTTTCCTTTCACCACTTCTTTCAACGGACATTTAAAGGGAATAACCGAAACGAAATTCGGAGATTGGGAGAGGCAAAACCGAAACAGCATGACCCAGCTAAGACTTGGCTCAAAGTCTACGAGGATTTGCTCGGATCTTAACACCTTTCACTACCGCATTTCCTTTCGACGGCTTCCGTTTTGGCTCACAGGGGCCCAAAGGGAGAAGCTGGAAAAGTCCCTAATTTCGCCCTTAAAGTGGTTGCTTCAGATGTGACTCTAATTTGCTGGAATTTAATGATTGCTTACTTGACCTTCTTTGGGTATTTGAGCAAACAAAAGGCCATCACTATGTTGCGCTTAACATTAGCGTGGATTAGTATGGCTTCGTTTAATTCATAAGCTTACAAAATTTATATTAACTAGGCTACATGCAATTGTAACGTAGTCACAAAATTATGAACTAAACTCATCAGCTATTTTCACGTGCAACTGTGCCATATGAAAGTTTTCCCCAGAGAAATTTAAGTGTTTGCAAATTAATTAGCTGGGACTAACCACTTGCAGCCGCCGCCGCCAAGCACTTCCCAGCAACTGTCTAAACTAGTTTCACCTTTGGCATGACAGCCACTCGGGATGCTGCAGTGCAAACAGACTTTCGGATCAACTTTGTTAACTTCGGCATTAAAATGCTTAACCCCATTCCGGGTTCCCATCATCAAAAACAAGCCCACTCGAGGTGCACCGTAATCTATCAATAATATTATTATTCGTACTTGAAGCGAGCTAGTTAAGTTCTCTTCAGCTCGTTGCACTCGCTGCCCCCCAGAAGTTTAGACGCACTCACCTGCCGTTGGATGGGCACTTGCCTGCGTAAATTTATAATTACTGGAGGCGACTTGAGCCAGTTACGCCGGCAGTGGGAGTCCCTCTGCCCCAGGCTAAAGGTAGGGGTAAAGGTAAAGGCAAAGGAGTTTTGGCTGCAAAAGTTGTATCAACTTGTTGTCTGGCGGGTGACGGTGACCA
The DNA here is from genome assembly GCA_018904745.1 of Drosophila orosa. NCBI lineage: Eukaryota > Metazoa > Arthropoda > Insecta > Diptera > Drosophilidae > Drosophila > Drosophila orosa. Next base: position 11,384 of record JAEIIH010034125.1, on the reverse strand, counting down.
AGGCGCCGGGCAATCTAATTTCCATTCGAGGCGCCCAACTCCCAGCAGCCCAGGACTAAAGCACTCCGGCACTCGAGCAGCTTGCCAACTGGCCCACAAACTGCCCCTACTTTGTTGGCTTTTTCATTAGTTTTTCATTCTGATGCAGCCGCACCTGGAGCTGGCTAAAAAGTTCATTCTAAGCGAAATTAAGTGCCATTTTTATTCGATTTTGTTTCCAGCAGTTTTTGGGGGAATGGAAGGGTGTGCACCCGGTAATTACACAGGGGTTTTGGAGAGCTTTCCACGAAGCCCTTCTCGCTGCAAGTGGCTCGCTTTTTATTGATTTTAATGCAAATGCAATTAAAAATTTAGTGGAGTCCCAGGCGTAAGTGCATTAACATTAACTGAAAAATGATTTATGCTGTGTTTGACATTTTAATTATGCTTGCCGACGCAGCAACAAACAAACAATCATGTTGATATCTCCTCTCCCCATGTGCCGGAGTGTGAGCGACTTTCATTAAGCCGATTTTTTCATTGCGTTAAAATTTCCGGCCATTTGTTTCCATTTTTGTTGCTTGGTGTTAAATTTTTAATGTTCAATCAATTGTATTAAATTATATGCAAAATGATGCACTTAAAATGCAATAAGTTTCCGCCTGTGGGCAAAGTTGCTTCAGCTTACCGCAGAGAGTGTTGGAGTTTAAATAATGTCAATGGGACATCAATGTTCAGAGCATATTTTGTATTTTTACTGCTTAGTTGTGTACTCAATTATGCTTTCACAAATGTATCACACTTTCCACTATATTTGGCTTTGAGAGAGGGTCTCACTCTCCAAAATAGCTCAAAGAATTGATGGCGTTTGGTCGTCTTTGTGGTCCACAACCAATCACTTTAATTAAGCTGTATTTTTCCCTGGACAGCACATCAAAAACCAATTAATTTTTATATATGCCTGCCGCCTGCCCGGCCTTGGTTGCTTTCTGTGTAGCCGACAACAATTTGCCAATAGCGTCCTGGACAGGACATACGCATACAGAAGCAATTAGTCAGAGAATTTAACGCAGTTCATTGGGCAGATTTGAGCCTGGCCGAAGCTAATGACATAATTTCGCCGTTGACTGGATTAGATAATGCCCGGGACACACTCGCACACTTATTCCCTTCGCCACAGCCAGCTAATTGTTGTAGGTCCTGCCCGGGACACATTGCAATCTGTTATAAGCCCGAAGCTAGAGATTAATGATCAGGAATCCCCTAATGAAGTTATTCGGTCCAGAGGAGGAGGACAGGACCCAGTTCCGATGAAGTGGCGATGAAGATAATAACAGTCGGATGAAGTGAGAGGGACTCCGGTGCGCTGGGCGAACCCGAATCTGAATCCCCTATTATTTATGATGCGTTTAAATTGTTGCTCTTTTGCATATTTACCTTGTTATTTTATTGCGTGACGGAAATGAAGAGAAATGTAGAATAAAATAAAGAAAACGGCAGCGAGGGCATCGTCCACATAAACAGCGCGAAAACATTGTCACAGCGTGAGGTCGAATGTTTTTTACATGCAAAAATATTTCATTTCCTTTGGCTGCGAAATGTTAAATAATAAAAAGAAAGCAACAACAGGGCGAAATGAGCGACAAAGTAAATTTCATACTGAGCGGGAGGGATGGAGTCGCAGCAAATAAAAAACTGCAATAAAAATCTGTTTAACATGAAGTGCGGCAAACGCACAAAAGTGTGCCAAGGCGGGAGGGATGTCCTTGGAAGTCATCCTGCTCTGTCTCGGGCGCCTTTGCCATACACTTTACAACTTATGAGTGCTAATAAAATTCACTCGGCACATCCCAGACAATTCGCACAAAAGGAGCAAACGAACGAAATTGTGCCGGTCCTTCAAGGTGTGCGCTTTGATAAAAAGTCCCCCCGGCGACACCGCACTGGATGGGGTCCCCAGTTGAGTGGAGATCCCAATGGACAGCATGAAAGGCAAGGATTTCATTTTAAATTTCACAATTTATGGTGCCAGTTGTCGGTTAACAGTGGTTACAACAGTTGCATGGTGCAATTTCTGTGATAATTTTGCAAGCAGAAAAAGTGAATGAAATGAAAGACGCACTGAAGATAGCCCCTGAAGCGAGAGCTTCTTCTGTATTATTAGAAGATATCCGAGAAGTCGTCACAAAAACTAAATTGCACGCGAAGGTATTTGAATGCTGCAAAAGCAGATATAGTTATCCCCAAGATAGAATATATTTACTTAGAACATACACTTGGTCATATATTTCTGGATAGACCTGAAAAAAAAAACACACATTCTGGATTTGGCGATGAATTTCTCAGAAAGTATTATACATACCAAGAAAATTATTTCACCACCTTATGAATTGGGAAAATGTCTTTCAAATTCATATTATTGTTTACTTTTAGGTCTAGTAGTTAATTAATTATTAATTTTTTAGCAAAAGTAGATCAAAGTTCACTAGGAGAATTCTCTCTCTATCTCTCTTATTTCTAGCGGATCGCAGAATTTAATTACAAATAATGGAGAAAAAGTGGGCAGCTCTGCTGCTATTGCTGCATCTGCTCAGCCACCTGGACTCAGGTCAGGCGATGTGGTTTCCCTGGTACTTCCAGCGCTATGGCCTAGAGCCCCACTCGGGTCGACATGGTGGCAGGAACAAGACCCAGCCATGTCCGCCTGGTTACGAGCTCAGGGGCCCATCCGCTCTCGTAAAGGAACAAGGAGTTGCTGGCTCAGCTTCGACAGGAGGATCGACACCAAAGCCTAGACTGTGCAACGACAATCCGGTGCTGCAGCAGCTGGCCCGCCTCTATGTGGTCAGTCCGGAGAGGATTGTCCTGCTGCTGTCGCAGCCATCGCTCAAGGATTCCTGTGCCGAGATCAAGGACGTTCTGGACAAAATCCAGGGCTCCATGAAGGACTGTGTCCTGGCGCCGGACAACATGTACGGTCGTCTGGCTGACGGCCTGCGCTACTTCCGGACGGAGGTCTGCGACGGAGGGGACGAGAGGAACCGGAAGCGCAGCATCGGGCTGCAGGACTCGCACAACTGCCTCCGGGAGCTGCGCACGGACATGATCGAGTGCGAGGCTCCGGCGGACTGGTACGAGCGTCGGGACGCCAAGGTGTGCCACATCTACAACGACGTCCTGGACTGCTACTACACACGGGCAGCCCTGCTCTGTGGCCTCGACTCCGCCAAGCAGCTGCGATCCTTTGCCGGCGACACCATGGGCAGGGCCATGCTCCACAAGTGCGAGGTCTGCAAACGACTGCCCCGAGTGGACAATGCCATGCCCAGCGGCAGCAAATTTGGTCGGAAATCTATTGATTTTAATTGTTTTACTTTTGCGTGCATTGTAATTTATTTGTTATAAATATATGTTATAAAAGATTTACATTTTTATTTCAATATGAGCACGTTGTTGTAGTAAAAAAAAAAGTGCATTGCATTGAATTCTCTGCCTGAAAAAGTTATAATCTCTAAATCTTATATCTGATTTCTAGCTAAATTTGTATTCTTGGCTTAATTTCCTTCCACTCTCGGTTCAAACAGTAGTTGTGGCTGTATAAGGATTTAATAGTAATCCCATGTAACTATGTAAATACATCATTTATCATCAAATGGGCCAGAAATGCCAACTTAAGTGTTTTGCTATTTTCAACTAAATTTCAATAAATACCCGAGGGACTTAAGCTGTCGACAAAATAAGCCAATTTACTAACACGTACGCCCACACACACACACACACACAGCTTCGGGAAGTGCGGGCTTGTGTATCTGTGTGCGTATCTGTGAAAGGTGACCGCAAACATACAAACACCGCTCTCAGGAAGCCCCGGCCACCAAAACCGATGTCGACATCGCTCCTTGCTTAGAGCGAAACTCATCAATTATGTTGGCGCGGCTGGAGATGGGAATGTGCACTAAAAAAAACCTACAGAAGATTATGCAAATCAGTATTGTCCTGGGGTTACCTAATCTTATTTTAGGATTGTATTTTAGAATATATTTTATAAAAGAATTTCTGCTGTGAGAACCAACTTGCTTCTACAATCTTAAGTTTTCATAGGAAATACATATTTTCTATGTATAGTGATATTGTTGGTCCCAGAGTTCAATACATATTTGTATTAGTTTTCCTTTGAATACAAATTTCCTTAACTGGCTTTTTTCGGCAGTGTAAGCCTACGGGCTTGGTGATTCGATGGCTGCGGGTGGTGCGATGGTTCACCTGTGTGGCCTTTGTTAATGACACCTTCCAATCGCCAAAATAGGGAGATCGAGGTGCATGATTTCGGAGAGGCTTGGTGGTGTTAGCTTTTACATTTGCATCATCCGCAAGGCAGAGAGCCCCAGGAAATCGGGGTTGCCAATTGGACAGCCGGCATCTGGGGGAAATCCTTCCATTTGTTGGGTCTAAAGTAAAAATGCATTACCAAGCGATTGCAATTGTTATTGACATAAATGCATAAATCAACGGCAGGTGAGTGAAAGCTTGAAATCTGGGGCAAGCACACAATAAATTCAAATTATATAATCATTTAAAGGGAATGGTATGCATGCGATACATTAAGTAAATCAATTGTAGATGTAATAATACGTAGAATAGCATTTTCCAACTGCCACAATAGGAAAATAACTACCACAACTTAACTCCTTGTCTTGACAAGCGGTATGCCAGCTTCCCGTGGCTAATAACTGCAATAATGCGAAAATTTCCCACAAAGAGTCGTTTATAAAGCAAAGGTGGCCGAAGGTTATGACTGCCAATACTAAAATGTAATGCCACAATTAAACACGGCAAAGGAAAATCCCGTCAACAGCACGCACGCAGAACAGCGTCCGCCTGCCATGTGGCCAAAAGGGGCGTTTGGGGCGTGACATCTGTGCGAGTGTGGCGCCTGTTTTGCGTCGCCATGGCTGACGTTGTCTACTCCATTAAAATGAAGTTGCGCTTTTGTTCTCGTCCCCTGCTGATGTCGCCTCTTTTTGTTGTCGGGCGCCAACGAGACGGCGAAAACAAAAAGCAGATTGTTCACAAACAAAACACGGGCCACATCTCAATGGGGTTTTACCTGTAAATACGGCCAGGCAACCTGAGAGGATACACCACAACGGTCTGCTCGACAGTCACAGATAAAGTACCTTTTTCTCCGAGTCTCACTCTGTCTCTCTGTTCCATTTTATGCCCTGGAAGAGGTTATAACGAATTCACCTTGGTTTTCTTATTGATAACCGGACAACCTTTCCGCATAAAAATATAAAAACGATGGGATAATATTTAATAGTTCTTATTAAAAGAAAACTAAAACAAAAACCAAATTTGTTGACTGATTTATAACATTTCACCTTTAGAGATAATTTATCAGAATTATGATGCAGCTAAGTTAAAGGGTATTTGGAGATTGGTCTGTCGAAAGGAGCTAGAAGTCCCCTAGTAGTATTTTTTGTTTCTTTTATTTTGCTAAATAAAAATAAGTGCGGTAGAATATAGAGCTTTCTCCGCTGCTATTGCCTTCAACTGACAATAAACATGGCAGTTGAATGGAAAGGCAAGCCGGACAGGACTCTAAAACGCTGGTCATTCCATCAGACAAATGTCCTGTGGCAATATGTGTGACTCAGTTGATGATTTTAGTCACCGACCCCATTTTTCGTTTCCCCCGAAACTTGTTAACGGTCAAGTGCTTTCTGTTTCGTTTTCCTTTAATTAGATATACATTTGGCTTTACCGCAAAATGAAATCCTTAGAAGTTTGGCTAAGTATGTAATTTAAAATATGGCATTAAGTTTGTAAGGAAACTTGGCTTTAATTGCAATTTAAATTAAAACAAATTAAAATCTATCAAATGTAAATTACCAAAGCAAAAACAAACCATTTGCGAGTGGCTTTCGGGCATTGAAATCTCTGCCGTGCAAAGTATTTTTATGACACAACTGCCATCGCGAATGCTCCATCAATATTTGAGCAAATGTTTTGCTGACATAATTCATTTCAATTCGATGCCAATATAACTCAATCACGCCCCCCGCCTGGCACACCTTATAATTTCATCACCATCAATTCGACCACATTAGACCCGGGGCCCAGGACCAGGCCGCATTTGTTTATGCCGCTCCGCCCCGCCATTGACATGCCCAGGCACGTATTGAAAGCCGCAGCGAAAAAGCAGACAAAACAAATTCCCAAAAAGGAGAGGCATGGAAGTGAGCATATTTAATAAGTTGACAAAACATATTTCACACGCACAAATGCGTCAGCTTTCGGTTGGCTTCCATTTTGTTTGCCCTCGACTTACAGCCAACTGCCTACATATGTCAAGCATCATTATTAACAGATTTTTGGGTGCGACACGCACGAGGCCCAAATGTCTCTGGGCCTCCATTTGTCCCGGGGCTAGCAGGTCGGAAGGTGCCGGCGGGCCGGGTTCTGGGGTTGAGGCACACAGCGTGTGAAAATGTTATTGACATCTATTTCAATATTTATAAAAGCACACAGAACGCATGGCCACATGCGTCCGATACAAAGGGAGGATTTCGGCTTCATTCAGTATGCTGAAGCTAAGAGAAAAAGGAGAAAATGCGCTAGAAAATACAATAAACTCCACTTCAAGGCCCGGCAGAGTCCATCACCTGAAATTGATTTCACTTTCAGTTTGATCTTCATTACTTGCACGTACGGGAGCTGAACTTGAATCTCTCCAAGGGTTTTGTGGTTGAGCAAAAAGAAAAGAGGAATTTTTAATTTATCATTTTACACTGGGAAGTTTAAATAAATTAGTAAGGCATTGTCTCGTAATTTTCCATTAAATTTTAATGTTAGAGTTCATTATTTTGGAAAACAACCCATGTATATTTGCAATCTATAAGTAAGAGGAGGATATTGCGTATTCTTGCCTCAATTATTTACAAGAAATAATACTTATCTAATTCCTGGTCGGTTGTCACGTAAGGTTGCATCTTTTTGAGCGATTTTCCCCTCTGTCCGGCAGCCGAGTCTCATGAAATATGTATAATTCAACGTTTACGAGAGGCGACTTCCCGACGAAGCCAAGGAGCTCTCGCCGTGCAACTGACAGGGGAATTGGCGGTGGAGCCGACCTGATTCCTCCATTAGCTTCTGCTGCGGACTGCTCGACTGGCCGCAGCACAAATGCCATGGCATTGGGGCTGACACTAATACGCAAAGCCCGGTTGGGCAACTAATAAGCGAGAGCCGAGGTGTGTCCAACTGGCCAAAAGGACACACAGCTGCCCCGGACCTGACCAGCTGTCGGGAACACGCCGCAGTTGCGGTCCCCAGAGGATTCCCGGGAGTAAGCAATTGTCCGCCAGAAAGTGCAACAAGCAAATTAAACCCATATCAAATGGGAAGCATTGAACTGTTATAAGCCGAGTCCGACTCCGACTCCGAGTGCCCAAACTAAGCGTAACAAAACGTGCCTAGCTGCAAGACGACTTAAACACCGAAGGACGGTGGATAAAATTGTGAGGATATATAGTACAAACTTAAGCCGAGCTAAAATGAATTTCCCCCTTCTGAGTTAATTCAGCAGGAAGCTTAATACATTCGTAAAGAAATTCCTTTGCTTTTAAATATAAGTCCAACAATTAAATGTAACTAAATATAAAATCTTACTAACCAATGAACCATTTGTACTTGGTTTGCAAACCCATTTCTCCCCTTATATTCAGATTCAGCTCATGAAATAAGAAATAAACATACTAGTGTTATGGCAAACACTTTGGGAAGCCCACAGTGCCGCCTGGTAAGAGCCTTTTAGGAATTTAAATCAGCGCCAGAGCCGGCCCAAGACATGTCTCAGACATGCAAAACTGAGGAAAAATGCTGGGAAATGAGCGAGTGAAGGGAAAATACCCGAGCGGCAGCCATATCGTTGGCATATTTATGCGCAATGACCGAAGGATTGCCGCAGACTCCAAGGCTGCCGTAGAGTTCAATGCATTGATTATAGCTCGATAACGCATACGCCCCGTTGTCCGTTGCCGAGCGGCGACTCAATGTTAATTTAATACCTGCCCCACCGGCATGGGCCCGGGCTCGGTAATTTATTGATTGACCCCTCGCATCGTCCAACGAAATCGAAACTTAAACAATTTCGGAGAAAGTCTGGCAGGAAGCTTACTGCAGACAACCTTCAAAATGTAATGGACAAATTATTCACAGCGGCCTGGAACTTATTTAATTTATAATCAAAATCACAACCGAGACCCCAGACCCCAACCCCGCCCCGGAAAGTCAATAAAAGTCAAGTAAAACGAAACTTGTGGCATTTGCGCTTATTATTGGGCATTCAAATTGCCTCAAGCATGAATTATGGGCGACCAACGAATCAAATTTGGCTCAAATTCACGCACTGTTTTGCTTGCCATTGAATTTTGGTGAAACGAATGCAAATAAGCGTAAAGATTCGCTTACTGACTTTGACCTAAGTGCACGGCATTGTTCGATGATAATTAAATTGTGCTTTTGTTTAGTTCCAGCTTGAGGATACTGAAATAGTTACGCATTTGAGTTTACGAGCAAGTTGCTATATTATTGTTATGGGATCTTTTCGTAGAACAATAATTAAAGGGCCAAAGTTGCTTGGAGATTCCCAAAATAAACTACAGGACAATTAACACAATTTAAGTTAGTCACGGCAAAAGAAAATAAATTGTGAAAATCAGACGTCGGAGAATGAGTTCCTTCACAAAACTGTCTAGAATATATAATCTTCACAACCTAAATATAGATATTAAATATTGTAGAACTTTATAAACGCATATATTATAATATATATACGGTAAAACAATCAAAATAATTGAGTACAACAATTGAACCTTAAAATGTTCACTAAACTGCCTTCAGATAATGTGTGTGAAAGGAACTTACAATATTCCTTTTCCAGACTTTTTTCCATGAAAAACGCCCTGCTGAACTTAGTTACTGTCGAACCAAAATAATCAATTATTTAAATGCGCTGCAAGCCATTTGCCGCTGCTCATTAAAAGGCAGGCGCCCGAAAAGATCTCAAAGAAGAGCCAAGTCATCTGGAGTCTACTTGTTGAGCCGCGTCGGTAGAACACCTTTAACTGAAGATGGAGCTTCCTTGCCTCGCTCGCCCTAATGACGTGCATTTTCAGGGATTTTAAATAGTGGCGGGCAAAGGCAGAGAAGTATGCCAACAGCATGCAGCATGTCAATGTCATTACGCAACAACTGGCAGAGTGACGTCGCGACGGCATTGCGGCGGGAATTCTATATATGTATTTGTAGCTGCGTTTTCACACCGCTTGCATTTTTCATTCACCGCAAATATACTGACGAACGCCAACCGGAATTACTCAGGAATATGCACACACACATGTGGGTGCGGCATGTGTGTATAACAATAAATGCATTTTTAACACAAAACATATATACTGTATGAGGCGCATGCAGTTGCCCGGCTATACGGTAAGAACTGGCCGAGGTAGTGTGGATTTTGAAAAACATTTTTATGCTCCAGTTTACAATCAAGCCACGCACCAAAAATTCATTGCCACCTGAAGCATGTGCGAAAATAAACCAGAAGGCGAACAAGGAATGGCAATCTCAATTATTCTGGCCACTGCCCACTGCTGGCTTCCTTCAATCCTTTCAGTCTTTGACTTAAGCCCGGAGCTGTGGCCTCTGGTCCAGCCAAGACGCTGTTGTGTATTGTTCCGAGAGCTTTGCATTTAGTTAAATCATTATATTATATTTTATTTACTCATTATTATGTAATATTTGCACTTGCGCTGGAATAAATGTAGCTGTGTTCCTTCCCAGTTATTTCGCCTCAAACGAAATAATTGCACGCTTCTCTGCTCATTTCATTTCCGACTCGAGGCAAATTAATTAAAGCAAACCAATGCGATAAGACTCAATATATAAGCACTCGGAGGCACACACAGTGAAATCCTCATCCGAATCGAAAAGACGAGCAGCTGAAAATGTTTGTAATACAATTTTTCGCAGTGGCAGCGAAGGAGGGGGAAAAATAATTACTTGGCACGCAACAGACAATGCAAGGTGAAAATTGCATTTTCCAAGGCGGGCGACGGGGAAAGCTGGCAAGGACTCGCATTACATGCTCCTTAAGTATCTTAAGCCTCATACGTGCCAGGCGCTGGAGCTAAGGATATTTATACAAACTTGTTGTGTGTGAGCAGGATGCTTGATGCTGAACGGGGCGGGAAGATGCGTTTAACAAAAACCCTAGTGAAATTGTAATGTAAAGAAAAGGAAATTATACAACTTGTTGTTGCAGGCCCCTGAAACTGAGCAAGTCAAGAAGCTCCAGTTCTCCACCTCTCCAGTTCTGCAGCTCTCCGCTTCCATCCCTGTCGTCCCCCTTGTATACGTATTTTTTGAAGGGCGAAAGTGAAGTCGGTTGCACCTTTATTTAAGACACAGCTTCAAGGAGCCCGGCTGCCGCTCGCAGGATGCTCAAAAGCGTGAGTTTGCGGGGCGACATATGTTATGTCTTCCGCAGTCTGCGAACGGTGGCGCTGCCAGCATAAAGTCATTAAGTGGGGGTAACGAAAATAAATTTACGCTTGGTAAATAAATCTTTTTGATTCTCTCCGCTCGCTTGCTCCGCTTTCCTTGCCCGAACTACCCGAAAATACTTTAATTAAATTTGTATGGAATTCGCAGCTTGAGTAAGTGGGCGTAGCATCAAATCTTCACGAGCTGGTTGCATCTATGGCAATAAGTTCTTTAACTGAGATTGGTAAGTTTCTTTAGTTGAACTTTGCTCATTACTGGCCTAATTTATTAAATGCATAATTTTCTTCAATTTATACAATGTGAATGTGTTGTTACGATACTATTATAAATATAAACTTTTATTAATTATTAATTTTACGAACCTACGATAACAAATTCGGGTAATTTTTAAATAAATTGGCAAAACGGCTTAAGGCTTAATTAATTAATTTATTAATTTGATAACTTTTTGAGACATTTTATTAATTAAATTGGTTTGCGTGATACTGTCCTAACTGTCAACAGGATGATCCGATCAAAAAAAAAAAAAACAGTCGATAAAAAGTACTCAAATAGCGTTTAATTTTTCGAACTTTTAATTAAAATTGGAAGTCAAAACCCGATTTCAAACTAAAAATAAAATACACAAAATATATTATAAAAATTAGCTGAAAAAGGCCGACGTAAATGTTAGTACCTGTAGAATTTTTGTGAAAAATTTCGATCGGTTCAACAAATATTGAGTTTTTCAGGAAAACGCTTTAAAGTGAGCGGTGCGTCAGCAAATACCATGTATACAGCTCCGTTAAAAGTCCCATTACTTGGTAATTTTTCCCCCGATGTATGTAAACTTTTCA
>JAEIIH010034124.1:0-12923 GCA_018904745.1 Drosophila orosa | reverse complement strand
CACATCTCCTGCATGGTCCCATTCTATGCCAAGCCATTTCATTTTATTTCATTTCAAGCCAGAACAGAACAGAACAGAACCAAACAGAGAACTGAATTGCAACAGAAACAGGTGGGGCGAAGCCCATCCAGCTTCATCATAATGATGATCGCAAGATCATCGGGGGGCGAATACGGATGATCATCATCATCCTTTGTGGCAGCAGTAGAAAATCCTGTTGGCTGTCGTTGGAATGCAGATTTCGAACTCGTTTACATACGAGTTTCTTCACCTTCTGCGCCACCGCCCTGGCGCTAAGCCAGCCCTCCAACCAGCTGTTGCACTGCAATAAATTGGGAGTTTCTATAATAGGTTCTCTATATTTAAAGACTTTTTATTGTGGAAGTCCTTCCTAACGTAGCATTTTTAATATTACTTTAATATAAATGACAAAAGCTCCAAAGTTAGATCTTTTCTACTTTAAAGATTCTTCTGTGTGATAAATCTTCTTTAAGCTTATTCTTCCCTTAATTTCTTAAGTATTTATGAAAACCTGCCATAATATATAGAAACCTAGAGTCAGGATCTTCCTATTTTATAGATTCTTATATATGCCAAATCTTCTGTAAGCTCTTTCTCTTCTCTTGATTTCTTAAATATGCAATTAAATTTCTACTTTTCCCGAATTCTTCTCTTCTTTCGATCTAAGGCCCTTCGTCTTTCCTACTTTACAGATTCTTCTCTATGCTAAATCTTCTGTAAGCTCTCTCTTCTATTGATTTCGTAAATCTTCAATTAAAATAAAAAGTGTTTGTAAAGTCCTGCCATAATATATAGAAACCTATAGGCAGAATCTTCTACTTTTCCCGAATTCTTCTCGCATTTCGAACCAAGGCCCCTCTTCGGGCGCCAACCGGGTCGCTCCTGTGCTTGTGCCTGTGTATGGGTTATGGGTTTGGGTGGATAGTTGTGTGTGTGCGTGTAGTTGTGCGACTTGGCATCTTGTTTTTGGGCTCCGGTTCCGGTCGCGCTCAAAAGAAGATTTCAGCTGCTGCTGTCGCTTCTCCGGCTGGCAAAACAGGTTCCATTTGCCCAAGAATTTTCGCCATACCTTTCGCCCGAGTGCGAGCGGTGTGCTGTGTGCTGTGCACAGTGAAGACCCTCCGCAGTGAACTAAATTCTAGAGATGGAGAAGTGACCATGACGAAAAAGCGTACCGGGCGAGCTTTCAATTCAATTAATTGCACAGCCATTGAAATTGATAGGCTTTTCGGTAATAATAAGAAGGCATTATAGGTACCTCTTGTTGCTGCGTACTTGATATTTTTTAGGGCTTAAGTGTGACACTGCCCCGTTGTTGGTTGGTTTCACCTGGGCTTCCCCCGTGAGACTCTGGAGACTCTGGCCCAGATGCCAGGTTACCTTTAATCATCTGCCACTGTGATTGGGAGTCGTGATTTTTCTATTGCTCCTTTTCTGCCAGAGCAACTGATGATGACGATGACGATGACGACGACGATGATGATGATGAACTGGCTCTCAGGTTTTATTGAACCCTATGTGGCAGTAACGACAACGGCCAGAACAACTTGTAGCAGGTGTTAGTGTTTTACAAGCTGTTAACTGCCGCTGCTAATGGCCAAAAGCAGTTGGGATCGGAGAGAACGGGAACGAGAGGGGGAACGGAGATCGGAGTGGCCCACTCTTATGACAAACAGCAATTCATATGGATAAATTCCACCACCATTCTTTGCCTTTGCTACGCCTCGCACTTATTTAATGAACTTGGCTGTGAGCTGTGAGCTGTGAGCTGTAAGCTGTGAGACTCGACCCGAGACCTTCTCTGGGATCTGGGAGACACCTCCTCAATGCCCCTCTGTCTCCCTGCCTCACTGCCCTTCCGCTATTCAATTCAATTGTCTCAAGACACTGGGCGCCACGCCCAGGCCATCATCATAGCCGGCGAATGGGTTTTCTAACAGTTTTATGCTAATTTTTGACAAGCAAACACACAGCGAGCCACTAAGTTAGTACACAAGAAGAAAACGGAGAAGAATCGGCATCGGAATCCATAACCCTTTCTCAGATTACAAAAGGCGAACAAAGCGGCGCAGAAGACTTAATCAAGATTGCTGATTCTCGTTCCCTCTCTCTCTTTTAAGATTAATATATGTCTTTATCTCCGTTTCAAAGCCGCCTTTCAAGAGCCATGGCCGTTTGTCATTTCAATTAAGTGTCATTAGCCAAGTCAGTTGGCCAATAAGTCAATAAATCAGTTTTTGGCAAGTTTAAGAACTCCTTTCAGTGTATAAATATAAACTCGACGTATTTATTCGCTATTAATTAATGCTCTTTTCCGTACGGCATCCCCGCCTTGATTAATAACCCTTTTTGCTGTCAGACTGTCGTTGTCCGTGGCTAATCAAATTAACTTCTGGCTGGATTACTACTACAATGTTGTGAAAGCCGAAAACAAACGGCCAATTAATTGGGCTGACAACAGCTGCTGCCTGCTGGCCGAAACAGCTGACCGAACTGAGAGCTGCCGAGAGCCATAAGGAGACTCAAGATCATTGGCCATATTTGGTAGCAACTACTGGCAACTACTGGCAACATGTTGCTGCCCCCAACTTGCTGCAGTCGTTGTTAATGTTAATCTTTAGCCATTTAATTGTGCAAAATAAAAAAGCAGGCCCCGAGGCGGTGTTGCTTGTTAGTCAGTCACTACTGGTGCTTAGATTATGGCCCAGAGTTGTGTTAACAACATGTTGCCATTGTCGCCTTTTCCCCCATTATTTAAATACAACAAAGCCAGTCCACTCATCAGTGGCATTTTCCAAGGACTGAAGTCTGTAAATAATCAAATAAAGAGGATTATTATCAAGTAATCAACTGCAACCTGCAGCCTGCAAACCTGTGGTAGCAATTATCGCTGTTGCCTGTTTGGCAATTAAATGTAAACCTGCAGCAGCCTCTCATCTCTGCAAAATTGCATTTAATTTGACCAACTTTGAATTGATATCTCCAGGGTGACGTCATTGGGCCCCCTAATGGACCCTTTTTTCCGCCAACTGTTGACTCTGTTTGGGTTTCTTTTCTTTTGTGCTTTTTGTTTCTTTTTTTTTCGTTATTATTCTCGCAGTGCCCCATTCATTTCCTCGGCTCTGCAGTTTCCAGGGCTTGGTTTTTGCTTCTGCAGCTCAGGAATGCGCATTAATTTTCAACACACGCAACTGGCAACTGGCAACTGGCAAGGAGAAGCAGCAAGTGGCTGCGGGTTACGACGGAGCGGACCACAGAAACCTGCGTCAATTTCGCGCTTTACTTTTGTTGTCAGATGTTTTAAATCAGCGTCGAGCTGGTTTGGGGGCTCCTACTCCCGTGTAGGCAGTCCGGTTTGCTCCTTGCGTTAACAAGTGGCCACCATCAGCAGAGAGCGGCCTCAGCATGCAACAGCAGCAGCAGCAGCAGCAGCTGCACGCGCCTCGGACCAATAATGACTATCAAATGGGAGCCGCGTTGCGATTTATGTGCGTCAGGAGTTGGGCTGCTGGAGGAGGAGGAGGAGGAGAAGCAGAAGGAGCAGCAGCACCAGCAGCTCTCCAAAGGGGTGTGCCTAAGGGGGCAGGACCGAGAGGACCTAACGACTGGGCGGCCGTTTTCTTGGAATTCCGCGCGCGCTTTTGTGTTGTGGCATCGTTTAAATTTCAAATCGAGGCCCCAAACTGTCGCAGGCCAGACGCTCGTCCAACTCGTTCTGGCTGCTGGCTGGATCCTCCTCCTCCTCCTGCTCCTGCTCCCTGGTAAACAGGGCAGGGCCGCTCATAATAATGACACGCCATTAACAATCTGGGGCCCCGGACGACGACGAGTCCTTGGCCCAAGCTGAAGCTGAAGCTGCAGATGAAGATGAAGATGGAGCTGGAGACGATGCCGAAGAAGCTGCAGCTGAAGCTCCAGTTTAAATGGCACATTGCTGGCCCCGACTGCTTCCGTTGTCACGCCCCCTTTTTGTGGTAGCAAAAAGGAGAAAGGGGAAGGAGAAGGAACAGGAGCAGGAGCAGCAAATGTAGGGGAAGCAGACACCAGGCAGGTTGAGTGGGGTACAGTTGGGCCCAAGCTGATCGCATTCCCAGCCTGTCCAATGATCAGGGATTCCTCAACAGTCTTTCGGCTAAAGGAAAGGGTTTAATGGAGGAAACAAGGATCTTTAGAAGCCCCAGAAATCTTCAAGAGATCTCTGCAGATCAAAGATTATACAAATCCTTAATCATCTTTACTTTCCTTTCCCCAAATTAATCATCTTTCTTTGTGTTCTTTCACTTGCAGACTCGCTTAGACATGCCTCGACTTGGAACCATTTCCACACTGATCTTCTGGTGCCTGCTGTGCAGCAGGAGCAGCACCAGCAGCACCAGCATTTCCAGCGATGGCTCCCCACCCGCCGACCTGGGCGTCTTCTTCGAGCGCGTCCCCGAATCGGCGGTGGCGCCCAAGGGCGATGAGGTGGTCTTCGAGTGCGAACTGAACCTCAAGCCGGATCGCATGGAGTGGCGTTTCCGGCGCAGTGGCTCCACCGAGCCGTATCGCATCCTCAGCCCCACGGCCGGCTACAATGTGACCAGCGGGAGTGACGATCGTGCCTGGCGGCTGCGCATCTATGTGAGTGCCCAGACCGCTGGCGACTATCAATGCGTGGCCACCTATGGACCCGGGATTTTGGTATCGACGTCCGCTCGGCTGGCGCTTGTTTCCATCGCACTGGAGGCGTCGGGACGGGGCTCCATCCGTTGGAGTGTGGCGCCCAGGAACTGCATTCTGATTCGATGTGGCGCCGTCATCTCGAATCCGCCGGCCATCTGGAGCTTTTACAAGAACGGCGAGAAGCTGCCGCAGTCGGAGCTGCTGCCGGGAGTGTCCGGGGCCCTGGTGCTGGACTCGGTGACGGCCAAGGATGCGGGCAACTACAGCTGTGCGGCCACCAATGCCATAACGGGCGAGGAGCTGAGGCTGCCGCAGGCCATCGAGCTGAGAGTTGACTACACGGATCGCACGGCACCCTTCTTCCTGCAGCGGCCGCCCTCGGAACTCTCCGCCCGTCCCGGCGAGACGGTGATCCTCGAGTGCCCGGGCGTGGGCTCGCCGCGACCCGAGGCGGTCTGGAGCAGCCCGAATCTGACGCGGATACACCACAACCGCAGCCGCACCCTGCCCTACGGCTTTCAGATCAGCGATGTGCGGCCCGAGGATCAGGGCTCGTATGTCTGCCTGCTGGACAACGGCATAGCGCCGCCCCAGGTGCACATGATCAGGCTGAGTGTCCTGCAGCGACCAGAGATCCAGAGCGGCCCGGCCGCCACGCTCACGAACGAGACAAGCGCCCTGGAGCTGGAGTGCCGGGCCACGGGCAATCCCCAGCCGGAGATCTACTGGCTGCTCAACGGCCGCGATGCCACCGCCGATCCGGAGGCCCGAGTGTACGAGCAGGGCAAGCTGCGGCTGGAGCGAGTCCAGAAGCGTCATGCCGGTGTGGTGCAGTGCTTTGCCAGGAACAGCCTGGGAGAGGTGAGTTGAGGGATCTCTTGTGGCTGCCTTAGTAAGTTCATCTTTTATTTAATTCGTTTTAAAACAGACCAGTGAGGCCAACATGCTGCGAGTGAATCCCCTGGACATTAGCGGCGAGGAGGAGCCCATCCTGGGACCCTTTCCCATCCGCCACGAGCCAAGCCCGGCCTCGACGCCTTCGGCGGGCACCAAAAACAAAGGCGGCAGGCGTAGACGACCAGGTGAGTCCTCAAAGATTCCGTTTCCTCGATTCTTCCCAAAGAAACTCGTTGGTTTTCTAAGTTTCATTCGTGGATTAGCTGGCCACGCCCACTGTATTATGTGTGTGTTGTGTGTTTGTTGTGTGTTGAGTGTGTGATTGGTTGCGATTTACAATTAGTGATGGCTTAGTCGGTAATCCTGACCAGCGGCGGGACTAAACGCCCACCGCAGCCCCCCGCCCCTGCTAAAACGAACTAAAGAAGAACCTAAATAAGCGAAAAAAATGATGGGGGAATCGAGATGAGGGATGTGGGAACTGGGAACTGGGATTGGGAGTGACTGTGTGTGTGTGGAAAAGGTAGTGTGTAGATTTAGCTGTAGACCTAAGACTATAAGAACTAGAAGCCCCCAGTGGTAAAACGAGCCAAGTAGGCATCCGTCGTCTCCTCCTCCTCCTCCTCTTCCTCCTCCTCGTCGCCGCAGTCGCCATCGTCCACGTCGTCGACATCGCTGATGTCCTCCAGGTCTCATGAGCTGGAGCACTTGCGCAGCTGCTCCTCCTCCTTCTGCAGGATGCGTATCTTCATTTTGAGCTCCTCGACCCGCAGCCGATGCACCTCCCGCATATACTTGAGCTCATCCTGCGCCTTGTTCAGCTCAATCCGCTTGGCCTCCGTGGCCAGCTGCTGCTCCTTGCACCGCAGCTCGGCCTCCCGGATCTTGAAGTAGTTCATCCGCTCCTCAAAGTTGTCCGCTGCCGTCGTGCCGGCATTTGTCCCATTGACACCGCCACCCAGACTGGTGTTGTTGCTCACCGCGGAGGTGTTGTTGTTGCTGTTGTTGTTGGCACCGCTCGCGGAGGTGTTCATGGCCCCCGTGTTGGCCGAAGCCGTGGCCGTGGCCACGGGCACAGGAACAGCCGTTGGCACAGTTGTTGCCGCCGTGGCCGTCACCGTGGGCAAGGCGCTAAACGTAAAGGTGGGCGTGGCGGCAGTGAGTTGCATCTTAACGGCCGCAGCCGCCGCCGCCGCCGCTGCTGCAGCCTGTTGTTGCGCCTGCTGCTGGGCGGCGGCCGCCTGCTGCTGCTGCTGGACAACCACAGCGGCGGCTGCCTGCTGCTGCTGCTGGTGATGCACCTGGACGGCGGCGGCCAGTTGCTGCTGCTGAGCGGCCGCCAGCTGCTGCTGGGCAAGCTGCTGGGCCTGCGCCTGCGCCTGGGCCTGGGCTTGAGCTTGGGCCTGCGCCTGAGCCTGGGCTTGAGCCTGGGCCTGCTGCTGCTGCTGGGCCTGGTATTGGGCCAGCGTGATCTGCTGCGGCTTGATCTCGCTGATGATCTGCTGGTTGTAGCCGCCGGCGGTGATGGTGGCCATCGTGTGCTGCTGCGCCTGGGAGGGTATTGCGTGGATTTGTGTGGCTGCAACGAAACGGGAAGGGAGTTAGCCAAGAGTTGCAAGCTTTTAGAGGGAAGAGCCCTGCTTACCGGTTGCCTCGGCGGGATGCTTGATCTGCAGGATGATCTCCTCCCGGGGCCGCGCCGACTTGAAGTGCAGCAGATCGTTGAGGGTGAGCTTGTCGGCGCTGATCTGGTCCACGTTGATCTGGTGGTTGTTGAGCATGTTGGCATTGGCCGCCGCCGCCACAGCAGCCGCCGCAGCGCTCACCTGCTGCATCTTTTGCATTTCGACGGCGGCGGCAGCGGATTGCTGCTGCTGTTGTTGCTGCTGCTGCTGCTGCTGTTGGGCCTGGGCCTGGGCCTGCGCCTCCTGCTGCTGCTGCTGCTGGTCCATGGCATCCTCATCCAGCTCGCTCACATCGTTGGCGTCCATCTCGATCTCGTCAAAGTTGTCCGCCTGCGGGTTGTGCTCGGAGGTGTCGGGGCTGATCTGGTACTCTGGCTCCACCTTGACGCCGCCGTGCTGGTGATGCTGCTGCTGCTGCTGCTCCTGTTGCTGCTGCTGCTGGGTCACAGCCGAGGAGACGGACAGGGAAACGGTGGCCATCTTGGCGCTGCCAGAGCTGAGATTGGTGGAGCCGCCGTCTCGGTAGGGATACTGCTTGCGGAGTCTGCGGGGGAGAAGAGAAAGATTGTTAGAAGGGTTTCTGGGATTAGTTTGAGGGTTGAATCAACCTGGAGTTGAGCCAGAACTTCTGGATCTGCTTGACGTTGCGCATGGCGCTGACATGGGGATGCGAGTTGAAGTCGCAGACGATCTTGTCCCAGGTTTCCCGGACGGAGTACTTGTTGCGCTGCTTCTTCCGGTGCTTGATGTCGATGACCTCCTCGTGCAGGTGGAACAGGGTGTACAGCACCTCCTTCTCCTCGGCGGTGAAGCGGGGCGTCAGCGGCAGCTGGCTCTTGTTGCCATTGGCGCCTCCATCGCCACCGCCTCCGCTTCCTCCGCCGCCGTTGCCACCATTGCCACCGTTGCTCACCACGACGCTGGCCTGGCCACTGGCACCCGCGCTGCCGCCATCCGCTGAGGAATTAGCGCTGGCGCCACCGCCGCCGCCCGCTGGGGGGGCACTGCCCCCGCCGCCACCACTGCCGTCGCCTTGAGCCGACATTTGAGTTTGTTTTGAGTTCGGCCTCGTTTTCGGACTCGAATTCCGAGTTCGAAATGCGCTATTGCACTCGTTTCACGTATACACACACAGGCCGCCACACACGCACACAGACGCACCAGCGAGCGCGCCCGTGCGTTGGTGTGCGTCAGTGTGAGTCTTTTTAGTCGCTGCTGCTGCTGCTTCCCACCACGGCTACGGATATTGCTGCTGGCATACGGCCACCTATTGCACTTGATTCGAATTTCGCTTGGGTATATCAATTGATGCCTCGGACGGGCGACCGCGAATCGCCGCTTAATTGGCTAACAAACACACATTTCGCGCTGCCTGCCGCTCTTCTTGCTTGGCTGTGCTGTTTGGTTCACTCACTCGGAATACAAAAAAAAAGAAGATTTTGGCTCAAAACGCGACGATGCGATGAGTGTGCCCGATACTGAGTGAGCGCAAAATGGCGGCGAGTTGAGTTTTTTTTCCTGTCGATTTGGATAGGCTGGCCACACTTGCTGTGAGTAATATATCGATATATGACAGATTTGTAAAACGGGTAAGCTGGTCACACTACGTATATATCGATATATCGCAATGGAGTTTTATATCGATATATCCACTGGAATAAAACAATATCGATTTATCACACTGGAATAATATATCGATATATCAGAAGTAATCCATAAAAGTACTGAAACTGGTCACACTAAACATGACGCCTGATAAATTGTAATTTTAATTTCTTCAATTCAAGTTTATATCTTAATCAAATGTTAACCCAATTATGTTGCAGCAAACATGGTACCGCCATCCCGGCCGAACGTCACCCGGCTGTCGGATGAGGCGGTGATGCTGCGCTGGAGCGTGCCCCAGAACCTCGGCCTCCCGATCATCTTCTTCAAGGTGCAGTACCGCAACTTGGGCGACGGCAAGTCACGCCGCGAGGGCTGGCAGACGACCAGCGAGAACATTCCCTACGGCAACACCCACTGGCGGCAGCGGGGACGCGAGCGGAACCGGGATCGCGAGCGCGATCGCCAGAGGGAACGGGAACGGGAGCGGGACCAGCACGAGCTGGGCAATGCGCCAAAGAACTTCACCTCGTCGGTGACGGGACTGGTGCCCGGGAAGTACTACCGCTTCCGGCTGGTGGCCGTCTACTCGAACGACGACAACAAGGAGGGCAATGCCTCGCTCAAGTTCCTGCTGCTGGCCGCGGGCAATGCCAAGTCGAATCTGCCCGTTCCCGAGCTGCACGAGGTGGAGCCCGTCTCGGAGACGGCCGTCCAGCTGCGCTGGTCCCTCGACCAGGCGGCGGCGGCCGCCAGTGGCCAGGCTATCATCGATGGCTACTACGCGTACTACAGGCCCGCGGCCTCGGCGGCGGAGTACCTCAAGTCCACGGTGGATGGCGGCGCCAGCAGGAGCTTCCGCATTGACCAGCTGCATCCGGGCACCACGTACGAGTTCAAGCTGCAGTCCTTCAATGCGGACGCCGCCTCCGAGTTCAGTGCCATCAGGCAGGCGCGCACCAAGCGTGAGTATGGCCCCCAGGAGAGGCTAGAATCTATACTAATCCGTGTTTCTTTAGCAGAATTCCATGATCCAGCGACTCCCCAGTCGCCCAGGACTCCGGTGCCCGCCAATAAGACAGCAGCGGGTGGCCAGCAGCAGAACTCCATCTACCCCGTGATCCTGGGAGCCTCTGGCGGAGCACTGCTGCTGCTCATAGCCGTTGTGTGGGCCTGCCTGTGCCTCAGGCGAAGGGACAACTCCCAGCCAGAAGGTGAGTCCTCCTCAGAGCTTTGTGTGTGGTGTGTGGTGCCTCAGCTAACCCCGTTTCCCTTTCCCTTTTCACAGACGAGAACAAGCCGCAATTGGAGCACATCCAAGCGGACTTTGTGACCTCCGCCGTGCTGGGCGTGGGCGGGCATCACAAGAGCGGCGATGTGCGTCGCCTCAACGGAGTGATTCCCCGCATGAACATCACGCCCAATCCGCTGGCCGCCCAGGAGACGGCCTCCGACAAGGTGAGCAGCCCAGCCCGCCAAGGGCGGTGCATCCTTTCTCTCACAGCTTCATCCTGTTCGAAACACACGCAAAACTTTCGCTGGTTGGTTGGTCAAAATTCAAATCATTCCCAAAGTAAGATCTCTGTCCCGCTTGCCCACTCTCTGCCTCCTCCTCCTCCTCCTCCTCCTCTCTCTCTCTCTCTCTGTCTGTTTCGCTGTCTCTGTCTCTTTCGCTTGCCACTGTGCCTAATCTCCGCCTGGAGTTGGCGATGCGTTGCATCCACTGAGCGTCCACTGTTCCCTAGAACCGCAACGTGATGGAGCTGCGCTTCCTGCCGCCGCTGGCCAACGGCCACTGCAATGGGCTTCCCAGGCAGGAACAGGAGCAACAGCAGCAGCAGGAGCAGCCCGCAGAGATGGAGAACGAAGAGGAGCAGCACGAAGAGGAGCAGCAGCACGAGGATGACGCCGAGCATGACGAGTCCGAGCAGGAGGACGATGATGGGCCCGGGCCGGCGGCCGCCTCATCCTCCTGCGAAACCCTCGAGGCCTGCGACAAGCTGTCCCTCCATCAGAGCCACAAACTGCAGCCGGAACCGATCGTCCCGCTGGAGGCGCCCAGCAAGCCACTGCCGCCGCTGCCGCTGCCCAAGAAACCAGCTGCCAGTGCTGGCCAAGTAAGCCAGCAGCAGGGCGGTGTCCCCGGTTAATAGCATCGGGGAGAGCAGCACTCGGAATCCCTTCGAAATTGCCTCCAAATTGAGGCTGGACAGACACTTGGTGCTATTACCAGGGGACACCTTCTGCGATGCGTAATCCCGGGAAGGAAAAGCCAACCCCCCAGCCGAGATTGTTTTGTCCACAACCCCCCCACCAGCCATTCATTCATGCCGATTCACTCCGCACCCAAACTGCTCACTCCTACTCACACTTTTCCATCTTTTCTGCCCTCCACAGAGCCACGTTCCGCACCAGAATGGCCTGCATCATGCCCAGCCCTACCATCCGCCGGGCACGCCCACGCTGCTCCACAAGCGCCTGGACTACCATCACCAGCAGCAGCAGCAGCAGCTCGGGCACCAGCAGCCGCCGCCAGTGCCGCCGCACTCTGCTTACTACCAGCAGGCGGCACCGCCTGCCCATGTCCATGGCCACCAGCCCTCGCCCATGCTGGAGCGCAGTGTGAGGAGCCTCCAGCAGCAACAGCAGCAGCAGCACTCTGGCTACCATTTGGAGGAGGCGGCAGGCACGCCCACGCCCTCGCGGATACCTTCTCTGCGGAGACAGCGGCGCACCTCGGGTAGCCAGCACAACAGCCACAGCAATCTCAATCTGAGCCACCACAACAACAACAACAACCTGCCGCCGCACCACCAGCACCTGCACCTGCACCAGCAGCTCCACCACCACCAGCAGCAGCAGCAGCAGCACCCCGGCCACGTGGGCATCCCCATTGTGCCGGGCAGTCCGCGGGTGCAGCGCTCGCCGATGCCCAGCCGGGCGATGATCAAGCGGACGCGCCTGGGCAGCCACACGGACAACATCTCCTCGGGCAGCCTCAACAGCATCGAGGTTTGAGGAGCAGCGAGGCGGGAATAGAGCTAAAACTGAAGCTGGAGCTCCAACTAGGCTTAAGACGACGTGTATTATTAGGGATATTCGTAGGACAGGCCGGGGATGAGCTTGACTCTCGCCCGAAGCAACCGGAAAGCCACTCCAAGCTCAGCTAAAGCGGTTTAGGAATTTATTTGTAAACAACAGAGTAGTTTTTAAGTCAAAAACAGCCAAAAATTGTCAATTGAAACGGAGTGAGCAAGGATGAGACGAGGATTCCCGGCCTGATAGTCAGTAGCCTTATTTTTTGGCATCCTTCCTTTTTTTTCTCTGTAATGTAGCCTAGCGTAGGTAGTTTTTAGTTATTTATTGCAGCAAGTGACTCGAATTAGCCAAGTTAAGGTCGTAGCCTAAGCACACTCTCCTAGAAGGGCGAGGAAGATCCGGAAGTCCCGAAAGCGCATCCTAAACTAGGCTTAAGCCCTTTAAAAGCGGAATTTTCGAATAAAAAGGAAAAAAATAATTAAAATATTTGTTATTTTTTTAATTGCATAATTTTGGGAGTAATGTTGGTCTTCAATTTCCTCGAAATAGGCTTAAAATTGGCCGTTTCTGAGCTGGGAGTACCAGGCGAACAGAATCAGCAGCAAGCGGATTTCATTTAGTGCAAACGGAACAATGACGTCATCCGCGGGGTTGCCAGATCGATGAAAAGTGACGTCATTGCTTGCACTATTGCAAATCCGCTTGCTGCTGATTCTGTTCGCCTGGTACTCCCAATTCAGAAATTGGCGATTTTGTGCTGAAAAAGGCCGAATCGAAGGCCTCGTTTTTGCCTACAACAACAAAATTGTTGTACAACAATATAGCTACAACAACAACAATATTACAACAACAATAAATTTTTCATCTTCAATTTCCTCGAATCGGCCAAAAACTGGCCGCTTCTGAACTGGGAGTACCAGGCGAACAGAATCAGCAGCAAGCGGGTGAAAACTGTTATAAACTGTATAGCATACTTTTAGGCTGCACTACAGCATACTTTCGGGATGAACTATT
>JAEIIH010034123.1:0-13474 GCA_018904745.1 Drosophila orosa | reverse complement strand
TTTCTTAATTCAAGAAAATTTTTCTTAGTTTTAGGGCGATTTTCCTAAAATCTAGAAAAAAAATTGTATGAGTGTAGCGCTCAGACCAGACTTTGTTTTAGAATTAGATCTCCCGGTTGAGAGCCCAAATTATGTGCGGTATATTTTCAATATTCTCCCGTGATGGGGAACCGATTCCCCTGCAAATCCTGCATGGCAGCAAGCACAGCCTGAGGGAGCTGGTCTACCGGCAAAGTGGAAAGCAGCGGCATCGAGGCCCGGACTCCAAGGGCGTCTATGTGATTGCCTCGGAAGGAGTGGCCATGGTGCACGAACGCCTGCGAATCGTGGGTGTGGCGGAGGGTGACCAGCCCAACGGAGAGATATACAACTATATGATCGCAAAGAGGTCCTATTGGCCCGTGATCCTGTGGGTATTACACCCGGGTATATAGGGGAGGATGAGGCTGGATACCTGTGGGTTGCCTCGGAGATGAAGTCCTGGTTGAAACCTGCCTCAAGGTGAAGACTTTTAAGAGGAGGATGTGGCGCCAGAAGGAGCAGTTCTCGGACGGAGCTTCAACACACCTGCCACCAAGGAGAAGGAGGGCTTACTACTATAACTATATGTCCATCAAGTTAGCAGGGCAATTTTGGAAAATCAAAATGTTGATTATCCTTTATTTTTCGTTAATTACTCGTTAATCATATGTGAAAAAATTAAATTTGTTGCTCTATATTCAATATTTACTTTTTATTTATTATTTGCGCTCTGCTAACATAACATAACATAACATTCGATTCGAACTGTTGCGCTCTTTCGTTTCTTTTGCATTCGAGTTTCGAATTTCGAATTCCGTTCTCTTTCGGGTTTCGTTCCTCGCCATTCGTTATCGCGCTCAAGAGCGACAGTTCGAAATGGAGCGCAAGCAACATGTTGCCTTTTTTTGAGTGTTTTGCGGGCGTTTTTCGAACATCGCCCGCGTTTTGCTAGCGACTTTGGTTAAAAACTTGTTTTCTTTTAAGAGAGAGAGTGCGAGCGAAATAGAGATAGTGACATGCAACAAGTTTGAAGGCTGTCTCGCTCTTACCCCTTCTTTAAGATTTTAACGATCTACTTTTAACCAGTTTTTTTTCTTGTAGTGGAGAGGGGGAAGAAGGGAGGGAATGGAGTGGGAGAAACAGAGGCTTTCAGGTTTTCAAGCTCTGTAAGTTCAAGTCTCCAATTCTTCTCTCTGATTCTTCTTGCGGGTTTTGTCGCCTGTTTGCTTAGGCTGCCGTTTCTTCAAAGCTCCTTCTTCTCCACCTTCTTTGCCCCCTCCTTCTTATTGATACTCCCCTCCTCCCCTTCTTTAAGCCCCATCAACATAACCTGTTTGCTTGGAAACACGTTCTTTTTTAAGCAAAAAGCTCGTGGCTATGAAACTTTTCTGCTTTAAACCTTTTTCTTGTCTTTGCTTTTTTTTTGTTAAACCTTTTCTTTTATTTATTTTTGTCTTTGTGACCACACCCACGCTCTTTATTTTAATTTCTGTGATTATTTGCCAAGGTTTTTATTAATCTTGTAGAATTGCAAGCACAGAGGTTTGGTAAGTTCCTTAATTTTTAAGATTTTTGTATGCTTTTAATTTAGTTACTTTATTTCTGTTTTCCTTTTGTAAATCTTCTTAATTTAATACCTTTGATAAACCTTAATCTTGTTGGTAATTCAAGAAATCCCTAAAAAAAAATGGCAGGCGAGACCTTGTTTTGGTTTCTTCTCTTTTCAGATTCTTCTTATTCATATTCTTCGGTTTCGGATTCCTGTTTTTTTTCTTCTCCCACTCCTTCTTCTTAATCTTCATCGGCTTCTGATGTTTTTGTCTTCAATTCGGGTTTCTTTTGTGTTTATTTTTAGGTTGCTTTGGCTTTCAATCAGAGTATCAAGAGATCAAAAAACTAAATTGGAATCGATTTCCAAGGAGTAATTCCATATCCCCAATATTCAAATTACCAAGAAACCCATAGAAGAAAGGCTTTCGAAGAGGCTTAAGCCAAGAGGATTAAAAGAGGACATTCAACTTGGGATTATGTGAGGAGTTTGATGATAAAGCCTCATAGAATTAAGTTAAAAAAGGATTTTGTCGTGAATATTGTTGGCTACTATTTAATTTAAAACTAAAAATGTAAAATACTTTAGTTGTAAGCTTAAAAACTGAAAATGTATAGCTAAACAAAGGCTTTAAAAACCCTTAAGCCTCAAGACTACTCTTCCCTTAAAAATAAATCATTTCCCTAGGAGCCTTCTTCCATTTCCTAACCTCTTCTTCCTGCTCCGATTAATATGCACAAAACACTCTTAATTTAAGACAATAATTATAGAGACTCAAGGACTCAAGTAGCTGGCAATATACACAGGATAAAGATAATTAAGCCGGATTTCCCTTGTATTTTCAGTCCAGGAAAATTACTAAAAAAAAATGGAAGGAAATTTAGGAGACGCTCGTCTAGTCGGCTGTTCACCTGAGGGAACTGTGGCTACCCAAAGGTCATTTGTATGCGTCTTTAGTAGCGGGACTCCGGGACATGTCCGGAGTAGCCTTATTATGCAGGGAAGCAGAAGGGAAGGGTATATAGGGGTCTATAGGGTCTGTAGAAATCACCATCATCATCATCATCGGCGGCGGCGACGGTGGCTTCTGTGTCGCCAAACGCCGCGAGGCCCCAAATCAAAAATTCAATAAACATTGAGGAGGATGGTCTGAGGCAGCTGACTGATAGAATGAGCAGAAAATCTGTTTTAAAATTATTTACCATTCCTTGGGCTTCGGGTTTTGTAAACTTATGAATTTATTATGCACAACGCGTGGGCTGAAGACTCTTTGGGCAGGATGTGTAGAGGTGCCTGGGCTTCCAACTATCAGAGACTTGTCTGGCCAAGAATTATGATTTTTCAAGGCGCCAATATACTGAAATTTAAGGAATTTATTATTTATGAAGGTATTTAATATATTTTATATTTAAATTGAGCCAGAAATAAACTTGACATTTTTAATAATTAGGAGACAACAAAATAACAAAAGTATTAATAGGAATATACATTTCCTTCAGAATTTTGTCATTATCGCCTTTTTTGTATTTTGTTTACTATTGAAATATAATTTATTTACTTCATAATTAAATAAAAACAACCCTCACTCCCTTTTTTTTTAACCAAAATGCAGGTAGAAAACTTCAAATTAATGCATGAAGAGACCACGGATAAAGAACAATAAGAGTGAGTCTCAAAAGAGATCAAGTGGAACGGGTGGGTTCGAAGGACTGCCACTTATTCCTGGACAACCTCTCCTTCCTCTTTCTTGTACCTTTTGTTGTTTGTTACCTCTTTCTTGGCCTGGCTGTTGCAACTCACGCATTGTAACCGAAGATTGGTAGGATGGAAACCACCAAGAGTTAGGTTACAGAGAGAGAAAATAGGAGAAAGTAAGAGGCCTATATTAGATCCTATAAATGTACAAGATTTTTGTATTATTTTTAATTTAAATTCTAATGAAAAGAACATTTTATTGAATAAAATGTCAAATATTGTTTGAGATCAAAATTAGATCCTTTAAAATACTGAAATACTGAAAATCGCATATAAATACAATATTTTTGATATCAAAAACAGTGTAAATTTATTTTATTTTATGTTATTTTAGATCAGCGAAGGGCACGCCGCGGCTCAATTTGCTCACGCTGCTCAAACCGTTATCTTTCTTCGGAGGCAGCTGGCCGAGCTGCTGCTCAAACCTTTAGATCTCGTGCCCTACGCTGTTTTAGATTGTATAAAGTTATTATTTAGCATTCTTTAATAATTTTTGAAATGTTAAAGTAACCTTTGTAACATGAAATACTAATTTAACCTACAAATATCAATGAAGTTAGTAAAATAAGTATTATTATTTTATTGTTTATTCATAATTTATTTTATACATTAATTTCCCTCAGTGCACCCTTATCGGCGGGGTGTGTGGGGGCATACAGGTGTGCCGGTGGAGGGTTAAAGCGAAGAGGCAGAAGACGAAGCCCAAAGAAGACTGCGCCTGTCCGTCAAGTTCAGGGGAGACAACGCACAGACAGTTCGAAGAAGAAGCAGAAAACGTGGCTCAAACCCACACATAGATACAACACACACAGATGCAATACACACAGATACAACAGACACACACTTGGGCAGTTACAAGCCACACACACACTAAACGTTTCACGATGACTTTTGGTCAGTTGCGTTGAGGTTAAGAAACCGCAGTGTAAGAAAAGGCCGAAAGGTAAGGCATTAGGATTGACACTCTGCAACAGGGATTTACTTCCGTTAATTACTTATTCAATTTAATAAAATATTTATTAATCTATTAACGAAACTGTTACTAATTTTAAATGATGGTATATTTTGGTAACAAGCCATAAAGGAAATTATTGTTTGATTGAAAAGGAAGCTCCTTTTTAATTTTTTAAAGGGTTTATTTGAATTTAAATGTTTATTAAGCTTAAATATAAGTTGAACAACTTTATTAATAGATTTTAAGCAGCACAAATTAGTTAATATATAGTAATTTTGTATAATTTTAGTATAGTTTCTTATAAAATCAAGCTGAAACTCAATTATTATTGCAGAAAATGATCTTACATTGCTTAGTTGTCTTGTGTGCCATCTACATTGTCCCCTGTCTTCCTTCCTCTGTTTTCATTACCCTCTCTTCCTTACCCCTTCCTCTCTATAGAGACTTTTCTGGCCTCCAGTGTAGCCTGTTGCCTGTTCACATTGGCCAAGTTAATTATGGGTTGAGGTTTGCGAACCCAACTCCGTCAGCAGCTGCCAAAAGGCGAAGAAAATGCTGGCAAGAAGGCAACGCAGAAAACCAGGGGCAGCGGTGAAGGAGAAGTAGAAGGGGTTGGGTTAAGGTTGGGGGCTAAATTGCAATCTCTATGAAAATTGGTTCAGCCTGCGGTCGGTGGTCCGAGCCATATGCCATTGTCCACTCCAAAAGTACAGTGAACTATTTAAATAATAACACCACAATTTGACTGTAACAAAATATTACAAATTTAAATTTCTGACATTTAAAAGTTTTTATAAAATATTTCCATTGGTTTTAAAGGCATTTTATTATTTGTATAAGTTAAAATATTAATTATATACATTTATTTAATATTTAAGTCAAGAATGTTAATATTTTAATCATATTTAAAGGCATAGAAAAGAATATCTTATGAGATAAATAAACGAACGATGCACAAACGAACTTTGCAGGCCCTTAAAAAATATTTCCAGCAATTAATGTAATTTAATATAATTTTAAACTAATTTATTAATATATTTAGAACTATGTACAAGTGTTCAAAAATATTAGTAACTCATATTCATTACCCCAAGAAATACCCAACATATCTTACCTCCCAATCTTCACTGTAATTTAAGCGATAGACCTCCTTCTCCTCCAGGAATCAAGTTCTATATAATTGCTGCGTGTGTGTTTCTGTTTGTTTCCTTTTGTTGTAACTCGATTCGTGAAACATTCGGAATTAAAAAAATAGAACGAAAGAAATAAGAACTCGAAGAAGCACTTGAGGGATGCATTTTAATGGGTGGAGAGGCTACGGCTAAGGCACTGCTCATTCGCTTCGATTAGAACGCAATTTTCCTGCTGCTGCCGAGTCGAAATTGCTCCATAAGGAACTCAATGGGAATTAAAATGTTTGTTTTCCCTTTCAAGCTGAAAAAAAAATGAAATAACGAGAAGAATAAGAAGCAGGCGGAACAATAACACAGAGTACGAAAATTCTTTTCTGTGACCGCCACTTGAGTTCTTGATTTCGATTTCGTTTACAATCGCCCCAAAAGATGAAAAAACACAACAACGGATTTTCCCCCTTTTCTCCGGATTTTCCCCCCTCTTTCCTGAATTCTTTACCCCCCACTTGCCACTCATCACACGGCCACCATTTCCTAATTTAATTTCCAATTGCACATAATCCGTTTTGGGCCTTTCAAGTATTTGTCATAAAATTTGATGCGTAAATAAAAAAAAATAAGGAGAACGTAATTGCCAGAAGGGAGAAAAAAAATTGTTAAGAGAGAGAGAGGAAAAGCTAGAGGTGGGAAGCAAAGTATTATTAACTTTTTTTTCTAGAATTTCTAGCCATATTTTGTTGAAAAATAATACATTAGAGGGCTTATATACAAGTAAATGTGAAGAATAGGTGTCAATTACAGAAATATTGCGACCTAATAAAATACAAGAAAATAAGTAAGTTTCTCTGCTAACCTCCCAATAAGAATTGTATATAATTTTGTACCAATTTAATAAGCCAGGGAAAAAGTTTCAAATTAATTTTTCTTCCTCCATTTGTAGCTCTATTAATATTTTAATAAAAACTTCCAAGAAAACTTCCCACTTTTTAGCTAGTTTCCTCTCAAAATACAAACCCTTTTATGGTATACATATATTTTCCCTTCTAGCTCGCTGTGATGCATTGATGGTTCTCTTAGCCAGTTAATCCATTAGATGCATTGCATATTTCATTTGACATTTGCGAAACACAATTTGCCAGGCAATTTCCCTTTATACAGTCAGCTGCTCCAAAGGGGCTTCCGGGGGTTGTGGAAAATGGGTTGGGAAAATGAGGGAGGAGCGGAGAGGAAATGGCGGATGGATCAATGTCTATTTCCAGATACAAAATAGTTTGGGTTTATTATGTTTGCACTGAAGTTAGTTGAAGGGAAGAGCGGAAATCAGCGATATTGTTGATGGGAAATTACTAAAATAAGTTAAAATGTAAAATAATTATATTTATAACTGTTTATTTAAAAAAGAATTGTACGAGTTTACTGTTTGCCAGAAGTTTAACTTCGAAAAATTGGAAATAACATGCAAAATTATATATTTACAAATAATATACAATATTACTCAGGTTAAATCAATTTATTTACATTTGTATGTACCAAAACCAGCTTAATTTGTATATATTTATGTTTATTTATTGATTTTTTTTTTAATAAATTAATATATTTTATCACTTGAAGAACAGCAGAGTCCCATTTATATACAAGACTGCCACTTTGTTCACATACCAAGTTGAATTTAAGCCATAGTGTCCCTGGTCCGCGGGAACTTTGGCTAAAATGCCGCCCTCATTCGGTGTAAAGTTCCACAGACGCATTGCAGTGCCAGACTTTTTAAAGAAAATTCCCAGTAATTAATTATAATATTTAATTTTGTGAAATACTCACCAAATAGGGACAAGTGTGATTGATATTTGTAAATGGCTGCAAGAACGCGTACATCAAATTGGGTATAAAGAACTTCTTGGGGTTCTTGAAGTATTCACATATATCCACCGTCATATCGTACATAAAGGGCTGCCAGACGCCACCATCTTTTTTATACATTTTAAATTTGATCTCAAACTGGAATATTTCATATTCTTATTTAAGAAACTATATATTTTATTAATTTTGTAATTACCTGATTCACAGTTTTAGCCAAAATCGACTCTATATTGATCATATTACGCTTTCGATCGATTGCCTTGATCTCACATACATTTACGCGACCAATTTCATCTGTTATAAATTCACAATTCAGGGAATTGAACTTGTAGGAGGCCTTGACCTTTTGTTATATGGTTTTAATATATTTTTAATACTTCAAATATTATAGATATTATGTACAAACTTACATGGTTATAACCAAGGTATGTTAGCCAGAACAAATATAAATATATTACTTGCGACCTGGTCATTGTTCTGTTTTAAACTGATCATTCTGTCGGCTTTTTTCGACATTATAATTGAGTTTCTGGGTCTATTTTTAATTGGCTGAACTTTAGTGATGACAGAAGTATTTAGAAAAATTATAATCGGATTTATATTTAAAATGGAAACATGTGTAGAGGCATTAGAAATGAATTAATCTGATTTTAATTTAAAACATGCGCTGGGTTATTTTAATTTAAGAGGTATTTTTGTTTAAAATTTGTCTGTTATTTGTCATTTGTTTCCTATGAGCATTTAGTTTATGCATGAGTTTTTAATTAGTTCAGTAATTATTGGTTTTTGGTTATTTATATGGGGACAATATATTTTATATACATTTGTATCTATAATTTATTATTTTATTTATTTTAAAAACAGATCAGCATTAAAAAAAGAAGAAGAATACATAGACAATACATTACCATAAATTAAATATTAAAGCCAACTTAAATTAGTATTCACATTAATGAAAGAATAAAAAATTAGGAAACTCCTTTCTGACAAATGGAAATATTATTTAAATTAGCTGCAAAGGGTAGTTCTGAAGTAAAATAAGAATTGCATTAGAAATGCATTTCTAATTACCAGAATAACCTGCTAATGTTAGGTCACTAACAAGGGTCAATGATCTGTTAGCAAAGGGACTTGGCCAACCACGTAAACTGTCCCGCCCCATCATCCAGGCCACCTTCTTGCCATTTAAAAGCCGCCAGCTTGGCTTTTCGTTAACTCAGAATTACAGTGTAAGCCGGTGGAGAAGTTTCACAGGAAAACCTTTCTCAGACCGCCCACTCACATGCAAAAAATTGACTAGTTTCTTACCACAACAGAGTGGGGGGAGAGGCGGCACTGTTCAAAGGGGTGTGGTCACTAAACTCAACTGCTGTGTTGGCCTTGTGCAAATTGGCCCGCTTCGAGTTGCTAATTGCGCCGAAAAAATAAGAAGAAGCGAGCCAAGAACCAAAAACTCTCTACCACCTCAATCGACGTTCACAATTATCCAAATGCAAAAGGTGGCAAGTGGGAAAAATCCAGGTACAGGGAAATAAGGGGGCGTGGCCCATATCAGTGGCATTTATTCTTTTCCAAACCCAAGCACATTTTGCTAATTGCACGAAGGAAAACGGAAGTGATCCACAAGGCAAAACGGATGCACAGAATGCGAAATGCCAAATTGCGTCGAAACACGTGGCCATCGTCTCTGGGAAATTAATAATTTTCGGTGGCTTAATTTTGTACACTTTACGTGAACGAAATGCCCAAACAGCAGCTGAGCAAACACACTGACTGGCCGAGTCCGAGTCCGGAGAGCAAACGAAATGGAAATGTGAATGGAACTAGAACTAGAACTGGGACTGGCACTGGGACTGGCACTGGCACTGGCACTGGCACTGGCACTCGCACTGGCAATGGAAATGCGGATGAGGAAAATGCCTTGGTCAGCTTTTTCCTGTTTAGTGGAGGTTCCTTCTGGCCTGCATAATTGGATTGGCTCCCGATCCGGGTTCAGGAACTGCAACGGCAACTGCAACTGGCGCTCAATTAGGAGCAAGTGCCACAATCGAGCTGGGAGCACAACGATTGAGTTGCCACAACAATACCCAGAAATTTTCGGAGGGCAGGCCGTTCGTCCTTCCCATGTATCAACAATACTCTGTGTGTTTCGTGTATCTCCTGCCATCCTGTGTGCTTTTCCCCCTTTGATTTCGCCATCGAAAAGTAGCTTCCCACTTGGCCTACAGAAAGTCCAACAATTTCGAGAGGGCCACCCCCGAAATGGTCTAATTTCTGTAAAGGGTTCGGTCTCGTCCACTTGGTTTGAGCCGAGCAATGCTCTTCACACCCGAATGACTGGCTTTTGATACTACATACTTAGTTGGTGTGGGAGAAGGTGTTGAAAGCCATTAAAGAACTTTTTTGAAAATATTTAAGAAGCCTTGAGAATACTTAAAATTTATTTCAGGACATTAAATGGGTTTAAATACTTTATTAAAATAGTTTACATATTTTCATCAGCTTTATATGGACTTATTTAATTTTTAAACCAAACTCTTTTAGCTTTCTGTAACTGCATTACCTTGCGAGTGTGCGTGTGTGTAAGCCGACACAATTATTTGTTCGCATTTTTTATTTATTTTTGTTGTTGTCTGCGCCGCACCTATGCCAAATTAATTAACAAAACGACAGGCAGAAAATAAGGAGGCAACAGGCATTAAAGAGAAGGAGGCAATGTATAAATACACAGAACAAAAAGGAAAACAGATGAGAAATTATAAAGTAAAAAGGTAAATAGTATAAAAAGTAATTAAAGTAAAAAAGCTAGTTTATATTTTTATTAGTTTTATTATTACCAACTATATTACATTTAATAATAAATGATTTAATGAAAAACATTACCTATACATACATATCAGACGGTTAGACGGGCATGGCTAGATCGACTTTTTGATGTAATATAAAATCTGTAAACACCAACAGATCTTTTTTAATAAAAATATGTTTTCCGTATAAAGAAGCCAAGCTAAATTTGCTAATCAACGTACTCCTAATCCTTTCAAGCAACTCACACGTTATGCAATATTGCTTGGTCAGCTATTCTAGAAGAGAATTGCAGCTGCAGCTGCAAGATAAGGTATTTTCCATTGAAACAAATTTGTATTAACTGCTTCAATAGCACACGATCCTGTCGTCGGATATAGCCTTCTAAATGCGATTCTGAATATGAATCCTTGACTAAGCTTAGGACACTGTTTTGATTTGCTAATTAACTTTCATTTAATCCAATCAAGTGTCCAAACCAAGTCAAGCCTTAACTTAGTTCTCTCTAATCTAGAAACAAAAGGTCCAAACAATTGCAGCTAAAGATAAATACCATACAGAGGAATCAATATTATGTGAAATAATATTATATGAAATGCCTTAAAAGTTGGCAGATTAAAGAGGAAAACAAAAAAGGAAGCTAACCGAAATTATAATACCCTGCAGGGGTATAAAAATATGTTTCTTGTCCCTAAATATATACTTTTTAGTTTGTGTATTAAAATAATAAAACCAAAAATATATGTTATAAGAAAGGGTTTAAATATTTTCCTAAGCTTAGTATTATGTAGAATGTTTATTATTTTTGGCATGGAATCCACATCCCAAAGAGAGACACATATTTAAACAAGTTTATAGGCGATATATTTATACATTTTTAAGTAATAATAATATTAATAAAAATAATAATAATAATAATCCCTCTATAAATTTTAAATTATTTATATTACTCCAATATTTTAAAAGGTTTCTGTTATTTATTTTCTCCTCAAGCAATTCCCTTAATCTCCTCGAACATAAGCTATTTTTACAACCACAAACTCCCCCAAAAGTTGCTTGATTTTCCTGCAATTTTCTCCCAGTGCATCCAGCAGCCACATACAACCAGTTACCGTTATGAGACGCATGCAACGTCACCCGAAGAAGCAGCTGAATTCAGCTGAGGCAATTCTGGCTGGCTGGCGACTCGTTTTTGGCCAACGGCAGACGAACGAAAATGCAGCTAAGAGGTGGCGGTAAGGCGGGGAAAACAACGTGGAAAGCGGGGGGGAAAAAACAACACGAGTCCCGTTAGCTGACCTCATATGTGTGGACAACCGGTGGCCAAGTGGTGAATACGCGGGGGAAGCGAACGGGGACTGATATGCGACTCGTTATTGATACATCAAAAGTTCGCCAAAAATTGCCAGCCAGCCAATAGTCGCAATATCTCGACGATCGCACAAATTGAGCCGAGCGGAGCCGGTCGCTTCGGCGTGAAAGTGGCAAAAAGGCATGAAATGCGGCCTATACAGGGGGATAGTGGGGCAAGGAGCCACTTAGGCCGATTATCGCGATGCAGATGATGAGCTCCCCCAGCGATGCCACTGCAAAACAGAAGCAAACACATGGGAGGTAAATGGATTTTTGCAACAGCTGCAAAGTATATTTCAGAGGAGGGGGAATTATGGATGGTGAGGTTTTCCTTATTGGAATAATTAGACAAGGTTTTCCTAGAAACTAAGGAAAATTAGTTAATAAACTTGGGAGCTTTTAAATAAACCGGCTACGAACTTCTAATATTATAAAATTATATTAATTAATACAAATTATATTAATTTAAACAAAAATATATGAATTTGAATGTCTACAACATTTGCAGAATATTTGACTTAATTTTCAAAGTAGTTAACTTTATGAAACAAAAATACTGCATTT
This sequence comes from Drosophila orosa, assembly GCA_018904745.1. NCBI lineage: Eukaryota > Metazoa > Arthropoda > Insecta > Diptera > Drosophilidae > Drosophila > Drosophila orosa. The sequence goes on along the minus strand of JAEIIH010034123.1, from coordinate 1,482 downwards.
CTTTTGCACAATTCCCAAGCTTCTTTTAAGACTTTAAAGTTTAATATCAATCCCAACTTGGCAGTAACTTTTTCTTTATGCATTATCTCTTCTGCCCTTTAGCCATTATCTGGGCCTCCCGTTTAAACCTCTTAGCTTGCAGGTTCCATTAGAGGCTTTTAGAGTCTTTGATACTTTGTAGCCTTTCGTACTTATCACTTCATCTTTTGCAACCCCATAACCTCTTGCCAAGTTCTGTGTTTCTTTTTTTTTTTTTAACCCCTTTGATGGGTGTTCCTCCACCCTGATTTATACCAAGAACTGTTACTGCCACTTCCCAGTTGCTTACTTTAGGGAGGAGTGAGAGAAGACCGTCAACTGTTTTTTCATGGCTGCAATTAATTGGTCTTCAGGTTGCCGGGGACAACACCCCCTGGAGCAGAGAAATACCCCTTCAGCGTTTGTTGTTTTTCCTGGCCAAGGAGCTTCTGCAATTGTTTGTCCACCTGAACAACGATGACGATGACCCTTTTTCCGGGCATTCGGCAATTGCAGCCAACTGTTTTTGTTTATAGAAATTTGATTTTGTTTATTGTTAAAGCAGAGTCCAAGCCAAAGGGAAACTCAAATGAAATAGTGGCGGCACTGAGGGAAATACTTAAGTAAGAACCTTTTACATTATTAAAAAATATTTTAGCTTAAAGAAATATATATAAAATGAATGCCATCTTGCTCTTACTTTAATTTAATGGAAATTTTCCCAGCTCTAAATGTGTAATTGATATTTTTGTATGATTTATTTACCGTGTGAAGAGCAACCCCCTGCTGGCCACCCTCGTTAACTTGGCCTCTTTGTTGTGTTAACAGATATTTTGTCTCAGCACTGGTGCTTGTGTTGATGAAGATGATGAGGAGGACGGAGGACAACGATTCCCCGGCGGGACTTCCCCCTGCGCCAAGTTAAATATATGTCGGTCTTCCGACGACCCTTCTTAACCCTCCTGCAACCTGGCAAGAAGTCAGCGAGGCGGTACGAAAACGTCGTCGTCCAGCTCAACAAGTTTCCTTGGGACCTCAACCCTCCTCCTCCTCCTCCTCCTCCTCTTGTACAGCTGTTCTTTCCTCGAGGGAAATGTGAGAGGAAAATGGGGGAGGAAACGTAACCCTCTCGAACTGTGGGAACTTCTCAATTGTTTATGGTTAATAATTGCTCTTGTTGGCTTCTCCTCACCTCGGGGACAGACAACAATTGCCGGGCGGGGGCCAAGGAGGGTTAAGACCAGACGAGGGGTTAAGATGGGTGTGCAATTGTGCGTGACTTATTACGTTGTGCAATAAGTGTGTGTGTGTGTGTTCGAGTGTGTGTGCTTGTGGGAGTGACTGACTTCATTTGCGGTCCAATTGTAAATTGAAGGAGAGCAGCAAACAAATCGAAGGATTTGATTTCTGACGAGCCAACAAAATGACTGACCACTATTTCAGTTTTGATTTTGAATTGGGAAA
>JAEIIH010034122.1:0-25435 GCA_018904745.1 Drosophila orosa | reverse complement strand
CAGCATTTGATTTAAATTATTTCATATTAAGAGTCCCATATTATAATTCATCAAGAGGCTTTTGCGACATATTTTTAATAATTTATAGATTGAATCAATCCTAAAACGAGAAATATAAGTAATTAAGCTTTGCAATTAAGTTAAAAATAATTATATTCGTCATCTAAAAAAGACATTCAAATTTTTAATTGTCATTTTCTTTTACAAATATACATTTATTTTGGATCTAAAACTTTTTAAATATTTAATTAATAACCCGTCGAAATTAGCCACCGACCAGGGAAACTCGGCAATGCTCGACTTGCACTTCGTTGCCCTTTACAGTCATGACAAGGCCGCACACATCGCTGACTCCGCACTGCTCGAACTCCAAGATAATCGATGGGTCAGCCGGAGATATCTGCACAGAAAAGAAAATTCGATACTTGTGCATTGCTAAGTGTGGACGGGGGACTGGCAATGAGATAGGAATCAGATCAAAATATCTATCTGAAATAAAGCCTTTCTCAAAGGGAAAACGGAACACTCTCCGGCGAGCTCTGTTTTGCTTTGTTTAGATGGTTTGTAACGAGGTTGTGGTTCAGCGTACGTACCGTATGTTTTGGATGGCAGAAGGCCTCGAGGTAGTGACAGTCACTTATGGATGATTGTCGTACACATATCCTATCCTTCTTCAGTAAGCCGCATCACCTAATTGCAGCCACTGTTGTTCTTGGGATTGATTCCTTGTCGTATTTAAACAAATTATCAATATCTGAATATAAAATATGGTTCAAATTTGCAAAGTACCACTAAGTAATTGCAAAAGAAGAAGGGTAATAAACATCAAATTCATTTCTCAGTTTAATTTTTTGTTAAAAAAAAAGACTATAAAATGTGTCATAATTTAGTGATAAATTTAAAGAAAAACAATTATAGAGATCAAAGCGGCACGGAGGTTACTGACTACTGATTTGGGTATATAAAAAAACCGTTGTTGATGGAATATAATATACATATGTACATAGGTTGAGTATTTCTATACATGGATCTTTATATTCATAGCTGACAAGCCTGCATTTATTAATAGCGAATGGTTACAGTAAAAAAAATAAGTAAAAAAAAAACGTCAAACATTTAAGGGTATTTCGATATTTATTCAAAGTTATCTTCTCCTTAGAGCAAGGTCCCATTTCTGGGTAGGACATCAAGAAGCCAAGGGGAAAATACGGCAGGACGAAGTTTGTATACCCTTGCAGTTTGCAATTGGATCAATAAGAATATATCCATTTTAGGAAAATAAAAATAATAACTAACCGAGTGCCAGGAACACTTTCAAGTTTCTTTTTTTCAACATTAAAGCAAAATGAGCAGATTGAAAAGAACAAGTGCCAAATAAAAAACACGTCTTCATTTGCAGACTTATTTTCCAAACTGATTTTATTTCTATCTACATACATACATATGTGTGAACACAGATAACGGAGGGTTTACCTACATAAGTATTTTTGCCAAGATATTTATTAATTTTAATCAGAAGTGAGGGGTTTTTATTTTCTTTTTCTCTCTCAATTTAAGAGAGCTAAATGGTTAAAGCTTTTTATATTTTCAAAATGTTTCCTCGAGTTTGAATCTACTGCGAAATATACAAAATTGTGTATGCTTTAATATAATTTAATAGAATTCGGTTCCACGGTAAACTGGCAACGTATTGCTCAACTAATTTTGCATAAATAAATGTAATCTTTAAGCTCTCGGAAATAAAAGAGAAAACATGACCTCTGCCTACAATTATTACCCTCTAAATTAAAGTTAAAAGCGTCTGAAATTCCAAGTATCTAAGCATACATATATGGATTTCTTTGTAATCTAGACTTATGAATTCAATAACAAATTAACAAAACTATTGTCTGGATGCCATTAAAAATGTCATAAAAATCCCAATATTCAATATACTTTTATTTTTAGAGCATATTTAGTACCCACCCATGCAACCATTTGCAACATCTCATTGTCTGCTCCAGTTGATCGTTCGAAAATTTCTTATTCAATTGTGCTAAGTAATTGAGTATAGGAATGCAGTGTAAAATATTGTGGCTGTTCTTGGGGTTCTTTCTTTTACCATGTGTACTAACACCGGGTTGGTTGCACCTAAATTAGGAAATAATACATGTTTTCTACAAATGTATAGCATTACAAATAAATTGTCGTCGATTCTTCCTTTGGTGTGATTTTTTAACTGAATAAGAAAATGGAATTTCAGTTTTTTAAGGCAGGATATATGGCATCAAACTTTGTTAATTCCTTAATTAATTAATTTGTTTATTTACATAAAAGTGATATTTGCCTAATTTTGGCTTTTTCTGCAGCACCTATTCGGCTATGGTGCCGGACACCATAAGGTCCAATCTTAATTTCAACGTTGTTGTTACCCTGCATAGGGCAAATGGACCTAGTCGTATCAGGGTTACTCTAAGTAACCTCCTCCTCCTATAATAAAATAAAAGAGGTCCAGCTTCAGCCCATGTCCACGCAGATGATTACCTTTCCCGTTCCGAAACTCAACGGCGGTAATTACCAGCTTACGGCTGAGGGTCCTCGGGGCATCGTGTTTAAGGAAACTACCCAGTTAAAGTACGTCGAGGATGGCACCTCAATATACATCCAGACGGACAAGGCCACCTACAAGCCCGCCGATCTCGTGCAGTTCCGAGTGCTCTTCCTGGACAGATTGCAACTGGACGACTGCCGTCTCGATCCAGAACGAGGGCAGCAAGTCGAAAGTCTTCGTAGACAAGCACGTGATGCCCAAGTAGGGCGAGGTATCCGTGCACACAGCCAACGTCGTTCTGGCCAGCGCCGGAAGCCTCAGGGCGACGATCAGGGCTAAGTACACCTTTGGAAAGCCGGTCACCATCTTGATTGAGGACAAATCGCAGGAGAGGACCATCGACATTGACGGCCATGTCAATATTGAGCTCCCCTTCGCGGCCACCGACCCGTCTCCCCTGAAAATTGTCGCCACAGTGACCGAGAAGCTGAAGGACCTCCGGCACAGCGACTCAAACTTCGTGGCCCTTCACCAGCACCGTTACCGGCTCGATTCCGCTTTTTCTCCATTTTTGTCAGGAATGTAGACGGCTCCCCTGATAACGTGCACTCCGTCTTCACGTGCTGTGAAATCTCACGAACTCTCTCAGTCCGAGTGAGCGCCGGAGGCATCGCCACTGCAAAGATAATGCTGCCCGATGTATTCTGTGGAAGCTACGATGTGACTGTTACATTTAAAGTCGCTAATCCTCTTCTACAAACCGTTTCGAGGATTCACAAATCACTTAAAATCGAGCTGAACACAATCAGATGAGTAGTGCCCAAGGTGTGCCATCACTTTGTATTACCTTCGATTACAGTCCCAGCTTGAAGCGGCCGGTCTCATTTGATGTTTCGACCGGTGACCTTCTGTACTTTATGGTCACCATTGTCGCTCGGGGGAATCGAGTCGGAACATTAAGTTCACGCCCACCTTTGACATGGTTCCCCAAGCCACGATTTACGTCCACTACGTAGAGGATGAGGTCATGCGCTCCGACGAAAGAATGATCGACTTTGAGAAGGACTTCGGCAGCTCGGTAGGACACAACTCGAAACCTCGTTTCCCAGATCGACAAAACTCACCCTGGACACTGCCCACAGATTGCAATTTTTTCCCAGGAAAGTGCAGAGCCCAGCGAAAACCTTAAGCTGACAGTGGCTGCTGAGCGTGGACCAGAGTGTGCTGCTCCTGAGGTCCGGGAACGACCTCAACCGGGACCAAAACTTTAAAGACCTTGGCAAATGTTCAACGCCCAGCCTGGTAACCATAAGCAATGCCTAAATAAGTAACGATGAACACGAACAATGAACGATGAATCTTACCCCAGATTATAAAATTTAATTTCGTAAAACTGTGACCTTTAGATAAAATCTGTTGTGCAGGTCTTGGTAGTCAGATTTCCCCTGTATTCCATTAATGTTACTAATACTTAACCACCTTTTATTCATAAGAACAAGGCTCTTGTGAAAGCGGGCTGTATATGAACTTGGAGGGAATGAACCAAAAACGGGTAAGCTGGGTCTCGTTTTCTGCAATGGTTCCGTTAATTACAATTAAAGACTATATAATACCAGATCCAACCTCTCCTCCGGCGACCACTGGCTCCAGAGAAGACTCTGGAAGTAGAGATGCCACCAGATGTTGTGGAGGACTCCGAGACAATAAAGATTGAGGTGGGTGGTGATATCTAGGCCCCCACTATTGAACATCTAGACGAACTGGTGCGAATGCCTAATGGCAGTGGAGAGCAAAACATGATAAACTTCGTGCCTAACATTCTAGTCCTTCGCCACCTGGATGCCACCAACCGTAGCGAACCTGAGACAGCTGCCAAAGCCAAAAACTTTCTGAATATTGGCTACCAGGGAGAGCAGACTTATCGGATTCAATGTGCAGTACCTGACTCACCGCATATGACATTAAATTCTCTGCAGGAACACAACGCAAAGTACAGACGCGTCATTGATAACGTCGTGCGATTCATAGCCTCAAAAGTGGATGGATCAAGTGATCTTTATGCTCTCGCCATTGCCAATGCAACAGGCAGACCACAACAAGGGCAACGTTCTTCTGAATAGGTTGAGCGGCATGGCCAGGAAGGAGAACGGCCTTCAGTGGTGGTCCAAATCACTTAACAAAGCCAGCCAGGACGCTGAGATCACCTTCTTCATTCTGCGGGGGTAGATCCCATGCCCATTGTCCACTGCTTGATTGGGCAGCGAACCAGCAACGGGGGCTTTGGGTCCTCTCAGGACACGATTATGGGACTGCAGGCCTTAACCAAGTTCTCCTTGAAGCCAGATCACCCGATGGACAGATGGAAATTTTCGTTGGCCCCGAACACGCTGCCAGGTCCATTGTCAAAGTAAATCCAGAGAATGCGCTGAGGCTACAGACCCACGAGATGCTCCAATGAGCTCGCCAGGTGCAGTTCTCAGCTTGAGGCTCCGGACCAGCGCTCGGCCAGCTCGCGTAATAATACAACGTAGTCAGTGAAGGACGCACCCAGGGATCGTCTGGTGCTAGGCATCTGCGCCGAATACACACCCAGAGCGTCGGAAAGGGGCAAGCTATCCAACATGGCCCTCATTGCCTTCTGGTTACGTGGCCGATGCCAATGCCCTCGCCAAGATCCAGTCAGTTCCCCGCGTAAAGCGCGTAGAGACGAAGAACGCAGACTGCCACGTGGTCGTATACTTAGAGAATCTGACTCCCCGCGACCCCAAGTGCCTGACGGTGGAGGCGGCCAGGACTCACGACGTGGCCAGGCAGAGGCCGGCCTACGTCGTTCTCTACGACTACTACGCACCTGAGCGGCGGTCCACCGAATACTACCAGGTGGACTCATCCCTCTGCAACATCTGCCGGGGCACCCAGTGCGGACCGAGATGTGCATAGTTGTTCAGGGTTATCAATTCATGTCTATGCCACCTAATTGTCTACATAAATTACCAAAGTCCCAAACAATAATTCCTTAATACAAATTTGTTTAAATCAAAATAAGTGTTTTTTACAGCAATATCCCGTAAACTCGCTCCCTCCCTTTTTATACCCTTGCAGGCTATTATAATTTTAGTGAGAAGTTTTAACGCAGTTAAGGAGCCATTTCCGACCCTATAAAGTATAAATATTTTTGATTAGCATCAACAGCCGAGTCGATCTAGCCATGTCCGTCGGTCCGTCTGTCTGTCTGTTTCTACTATTTTTACTAAATGCCAATTTGGACTAAAATATCAGCCACAACTTCATGTAAAAAATTTCCGTTACAAAATGTTTATAAATTGGGAATTTTAAATATAGAAAAAAATATATATAGATAGACATTCCGATTAATTTAATTTAATGTATTTGTATTTTTCCGAATGAATTCCGAATGAATGAAAACCACCTTATACTTATTTCCCACCAACATAGTTTAAACTAAGTTTAGGCCCATGTTTAACACAGCTTCGAACAAATAAATACCGATGTGTCGAAATGATAAAATATTGATTTGATCTTCGAGCCGAAAATATATACAAATATTTAGTTAGGAATAACTTCCTACTCTAAATTTCTTTCGTATATTATACCTTAGCTAATGCGCTCTGAAAAAGTTATCCCATCCCTTCAATAAATACGAGTATCAACTTTGGCATTTCTCTTTGCCGACAATATGCAGTGCAGCAGCAACAACAGCACCAAAAACAAAAAATTGTAACATGACAAACATTTGATGCTCATTTGTGACATTTGTCCTGGGAGAACTTTCATACGTCCATATAACATATGCAGTAGCAAGTAATATGAAAGCTGTCCTTAAAATATTCATTAAGTCTGAGTGCAGTGGCTGAAATTATGCCTGCGTGAGGCCCGTGGCCCGAGGGCCTCTCCCCCCGAGCTCTAAGCGTGTCCTGCGTCCTGTGAGCACGTGACCCGACCGAAAAGAGGCGACCACAGAAACGCGAGTGCGAGGGGAGAGTGATGGCAATGGCGCAAAGAGGAGAGCAGAGGAGAGGCGGCAGCCCGGCGAGTTGCTTTCAATTTGCGCTTTTTGGCATTTTTAAAAATGCATTAAAGGAGCAGCCTCAGCCTCAGCCCCATCAAGGAGCACAAATAACGTGCCCAAAAAGATCTGCAGACAGACACAAACACAGAAAGAATGCGAGAAGTTGCGATGAAAGCGCGAAAATTACTTCCTAAATAGCCGCCTGACTGCCTGCCAAGACTGCTCAGGAATAGCTTCCACAGCCAACGGGGACGGAGGAGGCCTAGACGCCGAGACTGGGCCGGGACGACCATGTTACTGGGCTCAATAAAGGAGACACAAGCACAAGCGCACGCCGAGGCTCGAGCTCACACATAGGTATGAGTGCGCCAAGGGTCTGGAGGTCTGGAGACAGGAAGAGGTCACAAGAGGGGTCGCCGGAGTCGAATTCAAATTGCAAATTCGCCGCAGATTTTTTATGCACTTTTCCCTAGCCAAAATTAAGGCAAGGGAACGTGGCGCTCCGGAACGAGTTCCAGACGGAGACGAAGACCAGGACGATGAATGTAACAGGAGCGACACGGGGACGGGGTCGGGAGGTCCAGGGCCAGGAGCCGGATCGGGACAAGTAAGAGGACGACATTGCTGACGTCTTGACAGCGAAATAAAAAAAGAAATAGACTGCAACAGGACCGGCAATGGAAAGCGGGCAAGCGGGCAGGCGGGCGGGGAGAAGAAGGCCCAACTGAATGCAAATATTATCGTATCTGTATGCAAAAGAGGGTAGCGGTGGAGAGGAGTGGTAATCACGGAGAGAAACTGCAGGGAAAACCAATAATATAAGGCCCTACCTGCATTGGCATTGTCAAATGGGTTGGTTAAAACTACTGTCAGTGACAGTAAAAGTTATATTTAATACTTTTTTATAAAAATAAATTGTGCCTTGTACCTATACAATGATTATATTTTTTAGCTGCAGTAAACAATTTGTAAAAAATTTCCAGTATTTACAATGATTTACAGTAGAGACAGCCACACGTATACAATATTATCAGTTATTCGCAGTAAAGAAATCCATAAAAAAATACACGTTGATTCTAATCACTTGAAGTAATACAAACAAAACTAATTTTTAAACCAAACCACTATAATATTGATTTATTGGTAAGTAAGAATATGCTCAAATCAAGCCAGAGATACCTCTTATTTTTTCATTTTCTCGGTGCAGGAGAATCGTAGAGAAACGGGGAAAACAGGTAAAGGAACGCGCACAGCGACGATTCTCTCCTTTCTATAAGGCATTTTCTAAAGCGAAAAGGTGACAAACTGCTCCAGCCACTTTGGAGAGGTGGAGGAATGGCTCCTAAGAAGGAGAAGTATCGCTGCTGCAACGGCTATGAAGGATTTGCCGCCCGCCTCAACCGTGGCCCATCTCTGTCCCACTTTAGACTCCCTTTTGCCGTCCAACTAAATGCATTTCGGGTTTTATTCATATTTTATTCAAATGTGGCAACCAAAATGGCACAAACACTGCGCAGTTATTTATGTAATTCGTTTTTTCCCCTTGCAGTCATCCTTGTCGCACTAGAGATGCAGTGAGGAGCTTCGAAATGAACCAAAAACGAGGTGAGTATATTTTTGGAGACAGAAATGTGGAAATTCTGTGGATTTTGGGTTTAATTAATATTATAATAGGATTTAAGAGACTTTAACTAATTAAAGCCTCTAAGTTAAAGGATATTTTTATATTTATTCATCTAGTTATCCCAGTTAGTTATCTTGAATAGAATTTTTTTATTACATTTAAGAAAACAGTTTTTACCTATAAAGCTATAAAGATTATTATTATTTACACATTAATTTAGAAGGTTTTTCACATTAAAAAAAGTCGATTCTCTATGTACAAATATATCGTGGCAGATAATATTTAAATTTAAATATATTTAAACACATTATATATTGTTATTTACAAATAATTCACAAACTTAAATGGTATTTCTGGTGTAAACGATAATTTTGTTTAGGTCACATCCAAGTGTAGTTGACGTTTAACTAGCCAGATAGACACACCTTATCATTAATAATTTTAAATGAAATAATTGTGAGCTTTACACAACGATTGTAAGGCTGCCAAGTAGTATGTATTCAAAGCCACATACTGTCCTTAAAATAGCTTTCATCTTAAACTTAGTTATTTATGTATTTATTTCTTGATTATTTTAGCGGGATGGCAATGAGGTAGGAAGTTTAGAATTCACATTGTTCATGCCGAAGGACTGCTTATAAATAAGGCCACGGGACATCAACTTGCCATGAATTGCATTTTCGTTCGGCTCATCTGCTTCTACCCATTTTCCAATGCCTCCCCACGAAGCCGTTGCCTTGCCTTTTCGCCATAAACTTGTCATCATTTTAATATTGGCAGCTTATAAAGCCCCGATAGATGCAAGGGCCCGGGGTTCAGCAGGGCTGGCTCAGACCTCAGATTCGAACCGTGCAAAGTGCGGAGCGGAACGGGAGGCGGGCAAAGCCAAAGCCAATGTCAAGCCAAGTCAAGACAAGCCAACTCAGCACCGGATTATCTGCGACAGCAGCATGGAAAGCAGCGGCGGCGCTGGCGGCGCTGGCGGCGGCGGGGTGGAAGGTCACAGGATGTGGCCCAACGACGGGTCTAGCTAGTTTGTGTGCTGCAAAAATTTACTGTAAAATACAATTTCCCGTTTTTATAGCTCATTTCCAACAACATTTGCTTAGCCACCGTCGTCGCCAGCGTCTATGGGAAAACAATTTTTATTGCATTTCGCTGGCAATGAGGGAAATGAACGTCGGGCGCGAGAACGATGGAAGGGTGGACTGTCGAACGGTGTGGGAGTAAGTAAATATTACTTCTTTTTTCCTTTGCTTCCTCCCCTTACCTTTTTTTTTTAAACACTTGGCATTAAGTGCAACAGCTGGGGCGGGAAGCGGTAGCCAGTCAGCCAACGTTTCCTGCGTTAGCTGTGCGCTCCAAGATTCAATTATAATGCAATAAAGCGCGAATCAGAGCTACAATAAAAATAACAAAAATGAGCTGCACTGCCGGGCTACGAACGGACCCACTCTCGGCCAGATAGTGTCGGTACAGTGCGTACAGCTACAGATGCAAAGGACATATGTATGTATGTTGATATCGGGGGACGTTCCAGTTAGTGGAAGAAGTGTAGTTATTTCTTATTAATTGTTCGATTAAACTATAGTTAATGCCGTATATAAGGGCTAACTGATTATGGATAGGATGGGTAGGGTATTGACATGATTGTAAAATATTTAAAACAGGCTGTAGAATCTTTATTATATTGTTATTAATTTAAACAAATATATAAAACCATTCTTAGTACTAGGTATCTCACAGTCGAACAGCCTCATCTGTAGTTCGCTCACTGGTTTTATCACATTTCCGGTATTTTATAGGGTATTGTAATAGAATCGTTATTATATTGTAATTAATTTAAACAAATGTTTAATATCATTTAGTACCAGGTATCTCACAGTCGAACAGCCTCATCTGTAGCTTGCTCACTGGTTTTATATTTTTTCCGGCACATCAGTATGTATACTTCCTTGTTTGCACAATGTACATATGTTTCTGCCTTATGAAACATACATAAATATGCTCGCTTTTGTTTCATTATTTTACATAAATTATTTTTATGCTGAAAAAGATTGTTATTCTTGGATCTATGTATCTATCCTTGAACTTTATGAAAGAAGGACAGAGTTTTCTTTTCAAAACCTAATAAGACTTTAATGGGAACTGAATTAAAATCCCATAGGCAAGTTTTTGAAGGCGCAGTAAAGAGAAGGATATATAGTAAACGCAAAACAGAATGGGCAAATTGATAAAACGAAGACTTAAGCGATTTCTAGCTCCGGGTGGGAAATGCCAGCGAATCGCTTTTCTGGAACGTGCCTGGAATATGCAACGGGGAGTGGAGCAGAGCTGGCAGAGCTGGCGGAGCCGGCAGGCAGGGGAGATAACCCACCACGGCGGTAATCGACGGGAGTTGGATGGGGGGGACAGCTAAGTGCTTAAGTGTTCTAATGTTGTTCCCGTTCTTCCCTTGTTTTTCCTACCCTTACTGAAAGCCGCCTCCCTTCCCTCCACTTGAGGTGCAATTTGCAAGGCGTCGCGGCGCTGGGCTTTCCATATAATTTTCCTCTCCGAAAGAATCCCAGCCTCATTTTAATGTAATTATTATTGCTGTCTGGCGCTTATTATGAAATTATCAACTTGGTGCTGCACGACCAACAACAAACTTTAAATAGGAAACCAAAACAAAATTAATGTAAATTTCCACCGAAAACAATCAAGTGGAGAAAGAATTTGTATTCGGGCCCTGCAAAATATATGCCATGAAATTGACTTGGGGCACTTTAATTATCCAACATAAGAGGAAACAAAGCCAACAAAATGCTAAACAGCAACGACAACAACAATGCCAACAGAATTCAATTAAAATGGAATCCCCGGAAATTCCTTGTAGTCCCCCAAAATGTCGAAAAGCCATATTGTCAAAAAATAAAAGAACAAAAAAAAGACAAAAAAAGTTAAAAAAAAAAAGGAAAGCCAAATTGTTCAACTCACGAAGGTGGCTGGCAAAACATGTGGCCAATAAATATTCCAAGGCCGGGCCTAAAAAAGAATCAACAAAGGGGCAGCGGTAAAAAGAGAAGAAAAATCTGCTCCCCGTAATCCCAACTTAAGTATGTAAATTGCCGCACGTTCATTTTTTGATTTTCCAGCATGAAATCAGTATAATCTGTTTTGCCGACCGCCCCCCGTCCCCGGTTTCCCGTGCACTGACCAGTCGGGAAAAGTCAACGCTGGCGCTGAGAGCAAAATCAACTGGCCACCAGGCAAGCACTGAAAGAAATACTTGTAACAAGTGCGAGTCAAAAATATGTTCAGAGAAAAGCTCCAGAATTTTCATAAATTCATTCTATATTTTTATTAAAGTTGCTACAAAAATGGAAAAGCGTTTAGTATCCTAGTTTTATAATACAAATTCCTGCTTTACTAATTACTTACGGATACAGTTACCATCTGTAGCTACAACTCAACCATTTCTCCGTGTGCAACTCCAATGTCCTTTGGTCCTGCTGTCCTGCCCAGGAGCGCTGATTAACGCACTCGAGCGCAATCTGCCTCGCCTCACTTTTATGTAAACACAAAACAGAAATATAAAGGCATGAAGCAAAAATAAAATAGAGCTCATGGCTCTCCAACTGTCTGAGTCTCTTTTGGGCCTATCAAGATGCCAGCGTGAAAATGCTGCCGCTGGAAAAACTCTCTCTCTATCTCTTTCCCTGTCCGCTATGCTTGTCTGCCGTTTCACATTAAAGGTAATTTTCATATTTCTGCAAATGGCATCCAGACTCAATCTCTCTCTGACTGTCTGTTTGTTCTGCTCCGTTCTTTTTCTGCGTTGGCACACGGCAATTCAATCATTTAAATTCAAAAATACACATAAATATATATAAATTATATGCATGTACATGGGTATAAAAGGAAGAGCGGCCGGAAGGTAGCAGGAATATAGGAATATATTGCCAGCACAAGCCAACGACCGCCGTTTGAGTGCGGAAAGTGAAATAGGTAGAAGAGACCTGGTATAAAGAGCTTATCGAAGAGGTGATGAAATGGCTGATACTCTTGATATTCCCATTCACCATCTGCTGGTCCTTGAGAGTGCTCTGCTCACTTGGAAACAAAGGGGAAATTGTTGGTTTTTGAAGAGAACTTAGCGGCTTAATGAGCCTCGCACGATAGGCATTCATAGATATGAAGAAGTCATTATGGAATTGTATTAAATTAACTTACTAAAAACCGTATACATTAAAGGGTTCATTAGTTTTCTTATAATCTTTCGGTTGTTTTTACCAACTTGAAAGCGGCTAAATTATTTTTTGTATTACAAACGTCTGTTGAACAAATTTAAAACTATATTTCTTACAAATGGTTAATCAGTTTAAGTATTTTCTAAATTGAAAGCTTTTACAATTTCGGTGCAGGGCTGTAAGCAAATGTATGCTAAAATTATTTAATATGTACCTTTATTAAATTATGTAAAATTTATATTTTAAGCCGAGAGTAAAAAGAATTGTTGCGACGAACGCTCTTATAATTCTCAAGTCGGAGTTCCATGGAAGAGAAATAAAGTTCACAAGCAACTTGCTACATAAAAACAAAAACAAAACAAGGAAACATACAAATTTTACAAATCACTATTTTTGAATCATTACATTTGCATTTTGAACATTTTGAAATCAACCTGAAAGAAGAAAAATGTTCTTTAAATAACCAAACAATTAACTGTAGCATATTTTTCCCTTAATTCGATTCGATCATATGTATTTTAAAATAGTTTCCATTTCACTATCCGTGCTACCCATCTACCCATCCCATAAAAACTGAACAGGAAAAATACAAAAATTCTTCGGAAAGGACGAAAAAATAAATAAATGTTTTTTAAGCTGAAGCAGCTCAACTGGCGCAGCAAAAAATATTTATTACTTTCGCCCCGACTGCATACAGTACTTGTGTGTGTGCATCTGTGTATCTAGTGGGAGATTGTTTGCCCTCAAGGTGAAAATATGCTAAGTAACAAATAAAAGCAGGATCTCTATCAGAGACGCCCACTTAGCCCACGGCTATCCCCTCTTTCCTGCGGGCTGCCTCCCGCCATCCTGCGAATGTTGCAAACGAGTTTTTGGCTTTTTACATATTTTTGAGGTTTGGAAAACCAGCACGGCACACGAAAAGGAAGAAAGGACGTAAGGACGACGAGGCGAGAAAGATGGACGGCCAAAGGAAAAGCCGAAAGCAGAGCTTGTAAACAAATTAAGAGATTGCTTTTGGGCAGACGACCGTCAAAAGCATTGAGCTTGAAGGCCGAACAAATGGCCAGAACAGCTCTCGCCAGAGGAGGCGTTACAACTTGGCCAAAGATTTGAAAGGGGCGTTTCTAATCAAATCAGTTTGGCTGCATCCAATAAATTTTCCAGCTGCGAGTAAAAAATAGGCAAATGAAAGCACGTTGTGGTTGGCAAAACCACTTCTTATGCCTGCAAGTATCTATTTACAAGTTTCGTTTATTTATTTTTTAGCTAAAGGAAATGTTAGTGACGAAGTAAGAACAGGTTGTATTCAGTTCTCGATATGTAGTTATAGTGGATTATTTATATTCACACGTGAAATATAACCAATAGTTAAATTTTATTGATACCAAGCTACAATCAAGTGGTTTGATTTGATTAGACAGACTCGTCTCCCAATATTTCAAGCCAAAAGCCACATTTTGTGTATAAAAACTATTCATAACACGGCTACGGAAAAATCTAATTAAATAAGACTCGACTTCGAGTTTCGGAGTTGAAAAGTTGAGCAAGCGGCGCCGCACGCAGAATAGTTTTCTAATTAACTGTGAACTATGCGATGCGAACACAGAGCAACTGAATGGAAAGCCGGCGAGGAAAACAATATAGTCCAGGTGGAAAGAAAGCGAAGTCGGGTGAGATAAACCGTGAAATCTCATGAATTAACTGAGCCAACTTTTGACTCAGCGCAGAGTGAGGCAGCGAAAGGAGCAGATAGCGCAGCGAAAACTATTTGAAAAGGAAAGACAATTGTAGCGAGTCTCCCCGGAGTGGGGCTGAGACTGTGGAGACGGTTTAGCCGGGTCGGAAAGCGAAACGTCGCCAGCAAACAAGTTTGAGTGCGGGGCTTCCACTCCATTGTTGCCGCCATTGTACCGGAAATGCCGCACAAATGAGAAGTGGAAGGAAGTTGACAAGCCAGCGGGCGCAGCAGGAGAAGGAATGGAATGGTTGGTTGGAGCGGGGGCAGGTCGCAAAGGGTTTCGTCCTGCCAAGTGTGAAGGCAGTTGACTGCAGGGCAACTGCACCAGCCACGTGCAACCTGCAACCTGCAAACACCAACACCATTGCAACAGTGAGCAACGTCAACGGCAACGTGCGAGGCGCCAACAAGGAGTCCCCTACACATGACAGATCGGAGGAGCCACTGCGGATGCGGGCTGTCTCGGGTTAAAGGCGCCGGCGTCACTGGGGTCACTCCTCTAATTAGCTCCAGTAATGGTGTGTCAACAGGGAAGGAGCGGGTGACAGCCGAGCCGAGCCGAGCCAAGCCAAGCAGCCTCCCCCAGACAACAGTCCCACATAAACTAAGTCTACTGTTACAGCGCCACGGCTGCATCCGCAACCGAAGGAAGTGGCAAGGACGAGCAGGACAAGCAGGCCTGGTCACGTGGGATAACTCGGCAGCGGCAAAGGACCATGGCAAGCGGTTAGCTGAGAGTGCAGCCGAGTTCTTAACCCATTTAGACCAGACAGGGAGGTGGACCGTAACAAAACGTTACATTTGCAAAGAGGTCCCTGGGTCCCTTCGCGTACTTCTCCTTCAATCATGGATGATTATTGGCTTTAACGACAAGGGGAATATATATTTTTGGCTTTGTGTGACTTGTATAGTATAAACTATTGCATAGGAATAGTAATTGTATATGTGAAGTCGAGTAGAGGCATTTTAAAATTGTAACTTGATGACCCTCCAAGTTGCCTTCAGTTAGCTTTAACGACAGCAGGATTTTTATTCGAGGAAAGAGGGCTTAAGAAATGGAAGTTGGTTCAAGTTCAAACTTGGATCAGAAAACAAGCAGATATGTCTTTATCATATACCTATATTTCCCTTCACAGCGTCGCAAAAGTTTCCCCTAAAGTTGTAAGCAATACTCTGTCTAAATTATAACTTTTTCTTTGAAGCCAGCATTAAAATCTCTAAACACAAGCACTCTATCCAAAGCGGGAATCAAGCATTCTAGAAATTAGCCAAGCAAAATCGGTGCCAAGCATTCGACTTCATATAGCCCAATCTAGGTCCAATTTGAATTTGGCTGGCTTCTTATATTTTTTTTGGGTTTTGCCTGACACAAATAATTGGCGCATAATGAGCATAACTTAAAGCAAATTACGAGTTCAGAGCGTGGGCTTAGAACCCTAAGTGGGTGGAGTTGGCTGTGCCCTTGGGGGCAGTGGCCTGGTGGTCTGGTCGGGTGGTTGGGTGGTTGGGTGGAGGGTTGGTACCCACTGGACTCGCGCACAATTCAAAGCAAACTTTAGAAAATATGTCCCGACGCCGGCTCCTGCAGCTCTGCGGTTTTCTTCTTATATTGCTTCTGCTCCTCTTTAGCAGCGGCAACGTTTTTCTTTAATTATTCAAAAGATAATTACACTAAAAATTTTTTGTCGCTAACTTGCTGCCAGGAGCCCGAGTTTCCAAGCTTCAACAGCAAATCTATGGACCGCTGTGCTATCTCCGTATTCATTTGGGGAGGATGTGCTGGAGCCAAGGCAGGGAAAACTTTGGGGTTTTTTAGGTTGCGAATAAACTGGCTGCAGAAAATATTATTTTTATTTTACTCCTCATAATTGCCAGCCAAGTAAACTGAGCAAACGAAGCGAGCACCGGATGCGAGCGGAAAGTTAAAGGAAACACAGCCCACATACGGAAGACAAGCGGTTTGGCACATAAGAATATACCCCTCCTGCAGGACGAGGCACCGAGGCAGGACTGGCTGGCACATATGCCACCTCGCAGGCGCAGGAAGGACGGCGGAGGAAGGATGGCGTCGGGAGTAAACAAAGGGGGAAGATGCAAATCGCCTGCCTGGAAATGTGCCAGATCCACCCAATCTCTTTAAAAGTGTCTCGAACGCATAGTTTTCTTTTTCAGCTCCAACATCCATTTGGGTTTAATTAATTAAATTTATTTAAAGTGATGCAATGAAACAAGCCGACCAGAAACAGTATTGATTTTTGAAGCTACCTTAACGGAGGCTGTTTGTATAATAAAATATTTTATGAGTAAATATTCATCAGAACGGCAGTTACATTTTCTTTAATAATTTTGTTTATTTTAATATCGAAGTTCGTTTATATTTTAACAAGCAGATGCAGCGTCAAGGATATTCTTTAATATTTTAAACTGCTTTTATTTTTTCTACTTCATTTTATGAAGAAGGTGTGGTCACACTTTATCATAATTTTGTTTTAAAATTGAAAAAGGAAAATGTGAGAAATTTAAAGTCTTGAGCTTTTTACAACAATGTTGTTAAACTTTATTAAAGGAATTCCGACTTTAGACCCACTTTAGGGCCATAATGCACTGTAAAAATGGTAATGTCAGAAATAAGTATTGGAAAACTGGCGTCATAATGCCGAAAAGGGAAAGGCTACTAAAAGGACGCAAAATTTAAAAAAAAAAATAATGCAGTTATCTTTGAATTTTCCTTTAAAAAAGGATAAATGGCCAACGAAACAGTTAATACAAAAATATTGAATTTTTAAATATTTTAAATATGGAATTAATTCGAACTTTGTACGCAATATTAAATTACTTATTTATGTCTGAAAATGTTTATTTTTTTTTCTTTTAAGGGTGTTAGGTCAATATGCTCTTAAAAATAAGCCTTTTCGTATAATTATTTGAATGGACAATTATTTTCCTTACCCAAAGTATAATAAATATTTTTCAGCATTCGTAAGCTTAAATGGTAAACTGAAATTAACTCAAATATTTATTTCTGTTAGTCCTCTTCCTGCTTAAATATTTAAATCTTCCCTCGATGTCATCGGTCACACACATGCACATGTTGAACATATAGCTTTATGGCTATCCGCCGGTATAAACTGCGTCTGTGTATATTGACCCTTTCGATTTGGCCCACTCAATGTGCATTTAAGCATCTTGCCGAAACGACCGAGCTGGCGACCACAGACAGTTGGGCCTGAATGGTCGATGCAGGACGAAAAGGGTCGATAATTATCGAGACATATTCAATAATAACAAATAATAATAAGTGGCCGCACGGCGTCCCCTATATGGGCGTATTACACATACATGTATTCATCTCCCTTAGTTCTTTTTGTAAATATATTTGAAACGCGAATAATTGCCAGAAATTAACGTGGCCGTACAATCAATATTTATCGTCTCCATATAGGCATGAGCATTCACATACAAATACACGAGAGGTTTATGCGTGCTGTGTTTGCCGCTGTAATTTGCCTTGCGCTGCGTTGGCATTTTAATTTAAATTCAAGTTGGCAACTGCACAAGTGCTCAATATTTTTTGCCCCTTTCGTTTGTTGATTTTGTCCATCAACATACAAAAATGGCACGCAAATTATGAACCGCAAATGTGCGTGCCAGTAAGGGCCACCCAAAAGGCGTGGCACATTTGCATGTCCAACAGCTGACGAGGAGACGGGCCGCGCAACGGCCACACATCTATTTTTAATGGACATATTTTCATATGCAATGCCATTTTTTCCGCCCTCCATTTTTATTTTCCATTGTAAGCGAGTGAAACCATAGCGAAAAAAGAAGATGGAATTTATTTACGCAAACATTGCGGAGCTTATCTATGGCCATGGCTGTATAATGGCAGGGAAATGGTCTCGGTTTGATGATTTTTTTATTGTTGCTCGTTCGGGTCGAGGTCACCAATCTCTGATCTCTGTCA
Source organism: Drosophila orosa (assembly GCA_018904745.1). Classification (NCBI taxonomy): domain Eukaryota; kingdom Metazoa; phylum Arthropoda; class Insecta; order Diptera; family Drosophilidae; genus Drosophila; species Drosophila orosa. The sequence goes on along the minus strand of JAEIIH010034122.1, from coordinate 7,314 downwards.
TATTTTTTTGCCGTCGAATATCAATAATATCTGTAATATTATATGGAACCATAATGCCAGGCTTAAATAACTGTGGAGGTGTACAAATACCTTTGTTTTATTTTAAAGCAGAAAAGAAGAAGGATTGGGTGGCCTTTAAATTAAATTAAAATTATTCATCAGACCTGTGACTTCGATTTTCATACAGAGGAGGTACAATAAGGCAGATAAGCATGTCTAGATCGACTTGGCTGTTGGCATTGAATGCAAATTAATATTATACGGCTGATGTTTCATAGTGAAATGTTGCTACAACCTAAAGTCTATAATCAATAATCGTAAATATATGTAAGTTCAATATAAAAATTCTAATTAAAAAGACTTATATTTAAAATTAAAACTAATTATCCCATTTTCCAAGGTTATATACAGAAATAAGTACCTGCCAGAGTCTTTCTCTGCTCCTTTTCCGCTCTTAAAACCTTGATTGCTTCACCTAATTTTGTCTAGTTAGTTTCAATCTCACAAATAGGGAATTTATGCGTCCTCTAAGCTGACAAGCTCAAATCTGAGCTCAACGGCAAACACAATCCACAAATAGAAGTTGAATCAAATTACTGCCTCACCTGGCTCAAACTTTGCCTGGCTTACTTTCCAACACTAATTGCTTTATACTTCAATGAACTTTATATGGTACAAATGTGTCCTGCCCTCCCTTCATGCTACTGCTGCTGTTGTTGCTGCTGCTGCTGCAGTTTTATCTAAGGGCTGCGTCAACTTTTTGACCAGAAACTTCAACAACTTGGCAGTAACTCATCAACAGCAGCTGAAGAGCGAACCGAGGTGGCTGTAGGAACAGGAACGGCAACAGAAACAGCAACTGCACTACCAAAACCAACCACACATGTCAGTTGTTGCCAGTTAGGTGCTGGTGCTGGTGGCAAGTGGCAAGTTGCAAGTGGCAGACGCAACTGGTGGCCTTTGCGTGCCTATTTGCAGTTGCCAAGTGGCGAGTGGGCAAGTTTACATTAAATACAATAAATACCTGCCACAATTTATGCAACGTCAATGGGGTGGCAGGGCGCCGCTGCGATAATGCACCTGGCAAAGGCGATATACATATTTAATAGCCTCCGGAAGCAATTCAAACTGCATACAAGATTTACCCCAATCGCTCATAGATCGCTGGGATTTAAACAAGACGTGAATAATGCTATAGTTCAGCATGGTCTGCATTAATTATAACGGAATCTTAATGGATAACACGAGCTAAGATAGTTCAAACAGGGATTATGTAATTTAAAACTGTAAGTCACTTCTCTAAAGTTAGTATAGTTTTTGAAAATGTTGTGTTATTTATTATAAATTATATACATTTTCCCGAAGAATACTCTTTTTTACTTCCTATAGGAAGTAATATATTACTTCACTTTCAGATTTTGCGGAAAACTTTGGTTTGGTTTGGGATCTAACCCTCATGCGGCTGATGCCGATTCACATTTTTTATAGAGATGGGTCCCAAAAACAGATTCGTTGCCTTCATAAATATCGGCATTAAAAAAGCAAAGGCCGAAATTGAAAACAAACCTCGTATATATTAAGCACATTCAATATTCATAGAGTGCTTAACAACTTTACGCTTTGGCAAAGGAATCAACTGACATATCATAAACATGTTTCACACGTTCCCAGCCAAAGCTCTCCGCTCTCCGCTCCTCGCTGCTGCCCCTGCGGTGGGCGGCCAGAAGCCCAACCCATCATCGATGACTGTTTATCGATGATGTGCAAATTAAATTTTGCAGTGCAAGGGCGGGGGCAACGGCGGCTTTGGCAATTGAAGAGGGCGTGGCACGGCTGCCTGTCCGGAGTCCGGACTGGACATTGATGGAAGCGCTGCACACGTGTCACAGACCGCAATCGAAAATATTTTTACACTTCAAAATTATGGGGACTGGCAGTGGACAAACAAACAAATAAATAAATAGAGCTAACGGAAAATTGCGGCTGCCAGGGAAGGTGACGGACGAGTGGGTGGAAAAACGTCCATGAGTTGGCGAATATTGCGCAAATTGTATAAATTCATAATCATATACTAGAGCAGGACATACTGCACCAAAATCCTTAACAAATTGTTCGAAATGTAATGGGCCAACAACTTAACCAAATATAAACTGAAAAGCAACTTAGTTGGAAGACCGACCACATGGGGGGCTAGAAAGCTAGAAAGGGCACGGTAAGTGTTTGTTAAATGTTAGTAATGTTTATTTCCTTTTTTTACCCAGCTCTTATTGTTTTTGTTGTCGAGCTTTGCTTTTAATGTTGCAGCTCACTTTGACATACCCTACAGGTCTAAATTGGAGTTGCTTGAACTCTAGCTGGGACAAGGAAAGAGTTTGTGGGACTTTGTTGGTCGGTTGTACAATTTAGTAACTATTTAATACTATTAATATATATTCAATTGCTCATTAAATTATCAATAAACCACGCCGAGCTGGTGTCAAATAGTAGAAATCAGACTCGGTTGGACATCATTTACTATTACTACTATTTACTATTCATTCGTCGTCAACATCTATTAACATGTTAATCCACAAACTTTGGAAAGAAAAACAAAAAATTTCAGAATTCTAAAAAATGTTACCTTAAAATATTATAAAAATGTGGAATTTTTGCTTTTCTGTATTATTTGTCGTTTCTCTGCCAAAATGTTACCTATTTTTTTGTTTAAATGTGCTCTTTATATGTATTTTTCTGGTTTACCTCTAGATAACTAACGTATGTAGTATTCATAATAATTTTTTTAAAATAAATTGTTCAGACCTTAAATTTTACACCTGTTTGATTAGTTTTGTAAAATAGGCTAAAAGATCGTTCTTCTGCCTTCCGTATAAAGAAAAAGGCAAGTTCAAGTATTAAAATACAGTCGATCTATTATAGAAATATTCAAACTTGATATCCACAAACTTAGCAATTGGGTCAATCTTGTGTTTTGACCCATGCAAGGTTTAGGGGTAAATTATTATTATTATTTCAGAGCCTGTAAAGTAAATTATAAGACCTACAGCATATCCAGATTTCGTGACATCCCCAGCCAGGTTCCAACTCAGCCACATGGCCTGCCATTATATTGTTGACTGGCTTCCCCCCAGTTTTTCCATGCGTAACTTTTGTTTGCCTAAGCCACGCTTAAGCATTGGCCTGTGCGTGCGGCAAGGCAGTATTAGCATCTACTCCTGGGCCTCAGTGTGTGGATGCTGGTGCGTTTGTTTGTGGCTGGCTTAATCCTTTCATTTTCATAACTCGTCATAGAATGTAAACAAGATTAAGTTAGTTTCTGTGCTGCTCAAGTGGCTTTCGTTGGCCCGGCCCAGCTAGGGTCCTGGCTCTGGTTCTGCTTCTGGCCAGGACATAAGGATATGCAATATGCTGGGACCGGGACGGGCCACTGCGGCTGCCCACAACAAGTCCACCAAGTGACTGTTGCAATTGCTTCTGTAGCCCTTGCTCTTGTTGTCCTTGCTGCTGCTGCCGCTGTTGCTGTGGCTGGTGCTGGTGCTGCCTTTCTACTAAGCTCGGTAAAAGTTTTCGTATTAAAAAGTTGGACGTAAGGATTTCACAAAAGCTTCCGCCGCATTATATTGAGAGCTGATTTTGAGGATGCCCTTTCCAAGTGCTCAGCCAACCACTGGCCGAACTCCCGCATCCGGCCATCGGGCCAACCAACAGACTTGCAACGCCTTCGTCTTAGCCTTGGATTTCTCGTCTGATTGCCCAAAGTGACATTGCAGTTGTTGTTGCTGTCGTTTTTGTTGTGTACATAGTTGGCAGCACTAATAGTAATTAAAGTTATAGCAAACATAAATTTATATGCAGATTCAAGTTTTGCGGAGACCCCACACCAGCCATCAATAAGCTAATGAAGTTGGTAAAACGACAGAAAAGCGGGAAGGATTTTAAGCAAAATAATGAGCGGGTTGTAAAGGAAAGTTTGTTAATATAAAGGGGTTTTTAATAATGGGTAATACATATATGCAATTCAAGTAAAAACCAAGAATATATATTTTGTTATTGAGTTTTTCCCAAGAAAAATAGGTTTTAGTTATGAGAACAACACATAATTATCTATCTTTATTTTTTGTAAAATCAACAACAGAACAGAGCCAGGGATAAGAAAAAATCAAGCTTCATAATTAACCCGAAATCAAACCGAATATTTATGTAATCATGTCAAAGCGAATATGCTGTCAAATCTTTAGCTAAAATTCATAAACATGCCTGTCACATACCCACAATATATAACAGCAATGAGGCATCGAAAATTCACCAGCAAATTCACAAAATGGCTCGGCAAATTATTTGACAATTTGATCCCATGCATCCCATGCGAAAACCATGCGGGGAAGATATCCAAATAATTGGATCAAACGGAGACATACATATCAACCTACTTTCATAGCCCGGACTCCACCCGGACCCTTGAGCTAAACTCATTCGGTTAACACCTCCGTGCTGTCGCTCACTCATACGCAGTCGCCTTACGCAGTCGGAATAGTAATTAAACTTATTAGAATTGCATTTTAAGCACATTTGAACTGAAGTCGCAGAGTTAATCAATAAATTAAACATTCGGCAGAGGAAGAGACCCTTGCAAGGGCTCTTGCATAATTGCGTAGGCGTAATGTTTGTTTAGTTCAATTCGCAAAATATGTACACATGCATGTTTAAATAGAGGATATTTAATGCAAATCCTGGCAAAAGTGAATAGAGGCAACTGTGCAAAACCTCGCACACAGACCGCACCAAATAATCAAGTTTTGTTTTGCCGCTCGATTGCGATTTACCGCAGGGACCAGCTCGGCAAGCCACCTCATCCTCATCCTCATCCTCAGGCCCAGTCCCGTTCTCAAGCCGCTTTCCAAGCTCATCATCTGAGCAAGTCTGGTCTGCCACGCCCACTTACAGCAATTTGTGCACATCGGCATACATATGTGAATTTCCTGTAATAGATCTTGCGGCAAACATAAACTGCATGTTAAATGCCTTTGCCTCGAGGACGACTAAGCCCGGCCGAGGAGGCGGCGTGCGGCGTGCGGCGGGCGGCGGGCGGCGGGCGGCGGAGGAGCTCGCTCGCTCCTCCTGATGAGCTCAATGGTTTAATGCATCTGAATATATGCATGTGGGCGGTGCGTGCGTCATGCTCAAATGATAAATTGTTTCAGCCGGGAGCGGGGGGACTGGCGCAGGGACTGGGAGTTGTGATAGCCGGGGATAACAGACAATGCACAGTTGATGCCACACAATTTACACATATTAAGTAATGCTCCCGGTAACTAGTCTATCAGTGCGTGTATCAGCCTGAGAGGCGCCTCAATTGGGGCCATGTGTATCGATAGGGGGCACACACTTGGACAAATTGCAACGAGATGGTCGAAATATCTTTGGCGAGGCAAAGATATCTTCTCCTAGAAGATACCCAAATCGAACACTGGCGTGCAGCACGCTTCAGGTGAGAGGCTGCACATTTCAAGGGATTTTAATCAGTTCCGAATATGATTGTTATGGCAAACGAATTTATGTAACGATTGCCAAGGCTTTGAATTGCTCGCTTGTTTGCTACTAATTTTACTTACAAGTTCCATAGACGTTTCAGACACATTTTAAAATTATTTTGCCAACAGTAAACGTAAATATTATGTTCATTGCATTAAATAATGGATATTAAGTCGTACAAATTGTATAATCAACTATTTAATGTTATAAAAATAGTTCCTTAGCATTACTACTCCTTATCCTTACCTCTCTATCAATTTCCCATTTTCATTGATCCCATTCAGATTGCAAAAGACTAACCTCAAGTCTATAGGTTGTAGAAAATAAATAAAAAAATTTAAATTACATTCAATACGTTCTACCCTCGTCCACGTGTATCACTGTCCTTCTTTAATTGCATTTTTTCTTCTACATATGCCTGCACTTTGTGCACTTCTCCTTGTTACCTATAAATTGTGGCATTCTTTGTGGGGCAGCCGGAAATGTATTTTTGATTTAAAATGCGTAAAGCACTGGCCACGTTGCGTATACGCAGTGTGAGCCGATTGCATCGTGTGTGCGTCCCAGTCCCACACTGTCTTCCGCCAGTTTGGCATTTTATATTCCACTCGCTCTCGCATATCCGACCAGAGGGAGTTGAGCCGGGACGAGTCGGGGCCGGAGTGGGGCTGCTTCTCCTTGCCGTTCCTAGGGCGATGCATGTCAAGTGGAAAATTAAGATTGATTACGGCAGATAAGCCGTTGAATTTACAACGAATTTAATTGATTGCATGTTTACTCGCCTGTGTGCGAGGGTGTCTCTCTGTCTGTGTGGATGACACGTCAGTCTTCAAGTGCGACCTGTCAATAGCTTAGATGTCGGAAGCGGTGCCAGTGCAATTTAATTGCACGGCCAGTCAGTAACGAAGGCTCCAGCTCTCCATTGCCAAAGGTCCTTTACCCCCTTACGCCTCAGTGGATGCGGCAATGCAGCTTGTTAGGCGCCTCGCAAAAGCTGCAAGCCGTCACTTTAAAAAAGGAGCTTCGGTAATAAGTCGTCCAGCATCGCAGACATTTTCTAAACTCCGAACTGGCAATTGCCGCTGCGTCGTGGGTAGTAGGAGCAGGTTAAGTTGCATCAGCAATGCGGAGCTACTGAATTTGCGGTTCCCACTGCGGTCCTGGCACTCTCATCACCCGGAAAGGTATTCTCCGGCAGGTAACGAGTTCGTAACAGGCCATAAAAATATAGGATAAGTCTTAATAATAAATACACTTTATTGGAAATGTTCTTAGATGGGTGTTTGGTGTGAAGTAAACTGCATTAAATAAACAATAGCCATTGCAAAAATGGGATCTTAATGGCCTTATGCGAGTAATAGTGGCTGTAGTTCCGAAGAAAATCCAAAAACCCGTAGAAAACTAGTTCTTTTTTTATCGATTTCAATAGTGACCTTATCTTTATTAATAACAAGCGGCCTCTCCCGGTTTCGCTTGGGAAATATTTGTCGAAAGTCCCCTGACAGTAATATCAAGGCAGCAGCCAGTGCTGCCTATTTTTGTTTTGTTTTCGTAAACATTTCAAAAAATGTAATAAGTAAAGAACCGCTTGACCAATTTTGAGCAAACTTCACATAAATTATCTAATAAAGAGTCCAAACAAAGCCTGAAAATTTGATTTGGTTAAGTGAGCCCGTTCTTGAGTTATAAAATAATTAGGAAATGAAATAAATGTTTTATATAAGAGATTACATACTACGGATAATAGATAATATAATATTTATTGATACATAAAAATTTCCATAT